>BLKM01001224.1:0-26205 GCA_013340265.1 Coptotermes formosanus
CAGGAGGATTCCCCACATGGAATAATGATCCTGTTTCAGTGCTGGCACTTTGTACTCATTGGACGCAATATTTCAAAACAGAAAAATAAGGAACTATCTAAGTGACAGCAATACTAATAATATTGCCTTACTTGTTTAAATCTGTGTTTGTGGGTGTGGAAAATTGTTTGCGCACAGATTATACAAAAATTGTGGTACTGTGGGAAGGGCGAGGCGACAAGAGGAATGTTCATAACGAGGGAGCGTCATGAACTGTATGCCTGGCATTATTTTATTAAAGGGATGAGGATGGTTAGTCATGTAGTAGGCATGGGATAGAAATTCATATTTCCGAATTTCGGTTATAAACACGTGGAAGGGGGTTACTGCTTATAAAACCAAACCATACCTGGAATGATCTTACGAGGCAAACGAAATGTATTTGGTTCAGAAGAGGTACATGTGGGGACTCTGTTAAATGGCGATGAAAAACGAACAGTCTTCTGGGTTCTAACGACGTTTAAGGTGATAAATTTGTTCTCGCATTTCGGACGAAAGTGTTATTTGTGTTTTCAGTGTGACTGAATTTTTTTCAGTTAGATGCTGAAGCATCAAATATCTCCATCGAGTACCGGGTTTAAAGTAATTGGCATTATACCAACACGCCACCATACGCCTTTTCGGCGTGTACAGGGAAAAACTTTTCCGAAATTCCTTAAGCTTATCGCCTTTTGCATTCTGTAAAAGAATTATTCTATTCGAAATTTAAATACTTTTGAACTATATACGTCACGTATAAGGAAACTTATCGTGGCTTTCAAGGAATTTGTACAGTCGTATCGTCAGGTGTTCGGTTATTACGCCGTAATGTCTGGTAGGTGTGCTGAAAAGTTTCAAAGGAAAAAAATCTATGTCATTTTCTGTATTATGTTACCGTATATTCTAAGATTTCGCCACTAATATCTTACAGGTTACTCTATATATATGTGTGTGTGTGTATATATATATGTGTGTATATATATAAGTGACTTAGATCCGCTTTCGGCAACTTTACACACAGCTACGAAATTATCGGCGTCATAGTCATTGAATCTCCGCTTTCGCAGAAGCCGCTGCAAAATTCTTACTTTTCTGTAAGCTTATCAACAACTGTGTGACTGCTGTAACAATTTGTGCAGTTCTGGATAGATATAGAAACAAATAACATTGTAAATTCGTAATGTATGGCCCGAGAGCTTTGTATAATTAATGCGTGGATTAACTAGTATTAAAAATCCAAAGAGAGAATTAATTTTAAGTTTACGAAATTGTAGTGAATGGATGTCAGGCGATCTCAGTCGCCGCGCGACCTAAAACGAGGGTCTGCGGCCCTTCGCTTGCTGGGATTGCGGGTAGGAATCCCGCTGGGGGACATGGATGCCTGTCTCTTGTGGGCGTTGCGTGTTGTCAGGTAGAGGTACGTGCGTCGGGCCAATCACTCGGCCAAAACAATTCAACAATAAAGGTACATAGGCACACTAGGGATGTCTGCCGTAAAAAATAGGGTACAAAGTGCGAGATTTGAGGTTTCCACAGCATCGATAAGGGTTATCGTCTTCTGGGATGTTACACTGTATAGCGACGTTTCGGAAGAATGTAGCGCCTGGTCTGGGACGTACCAATCCTCGAAGAATGTGCACATTTTTTGTAGATAATACTACGTATATTTATATTTATTCATTTTTTCATTACAAAAGTCATGTTTCAAGTTTTGTGATAGTATTTCAGCCTTCTGTATTCCATAAATATAATATACATGGATGAATTTATGTTCAAAGGAGACAAGAAACGGACGTTTTAAGTTAGTCGCATTGCCTTCTCAACCGAAGTGGCTGCCAGCGTCGCCGAGATCAACGCAGAAGTCGCTGTTCGGGAAGCAGTACAGACGTGTCTTGATCAGGCTGATGACTTGGTCAAAGTTTAAGCCGTGCTCCTGCGTCACCACTGTGTACAGGTGTCCGCTGAACCCAGGTGGAGTGTTCAGTGACTGAAGCAAAGAAGTCTGTACGTGAGTGACTTTTTGAATATTATTCCATGGCGTGGAAAGTGATAACCTAAACTTACGACATTACGTTCTGTTCTAAGTTTAGATTTACAGAGAATTCCACTGTGCCCGTGACATGTCTCAGTCGGTTAGCAGCCGACCTCTCACCGCGAAGGCCCAGGTTCGAACCCGGTTTACTCCACGTTGGTTTGTGGTGAAAAAAAAAACTGGCAGTGGGACAGGTTTCTTTCCGAATACTTCTGTTTTCCCCTGTTTATATCATCCCACCAATTCTCCACACTCATTCATTGACCTTTCACCGGGGTTATATTACATTGACAATCTACAGCGTCGGTGAAAAAACACTTTACGTAATTCTTTCACTAGAGCGGACTTAACGCGGAAGAGTCGGACGCTTTTCAATTTAAGTCGGGCCGAACGATAACACCTAATTTCGCTCAATGGAAGCGCTATCTATAAGAATTCATTTCACATTTCCCAGATATAGTTCTTGTTGCCGTTTCTGCTTTCATTACGGGTTACACATCAGATCTCATTTTATATAGCAAAAACCTACGTTCTGTTCAGTTCTGCGTGCATCTCTTTATAGTAACCGACTTCAAGGTGTTGAATACGCTGAATATGTAGCAGTTAAGGAAGATACTCGTAGCATTCGCTGAATTCTGTTTAAATTTTCTATAAAACTCTTTGGTATGCGTATAATGCCAGTAGAGGGTAGCCTCGGTTAATGTTTACACAGTTTCTTTCAAGACATCCACCAGAAACGCATGTGGGTCGCCATGCAAACTGTCGTCTTCTTATACGTTAAATAAAATCTAGCGGCGAACATGTAAATATTTTTAAACATTTAAAAGAAATAGAAGGTCATGCTAAACCTGGAACGTGTGAATGCATGTCAGTGGGTGCGCCACCTGATTAAATGTGATACTAAATCACAGTTACCTTTAAGTTGGAGAATGTTGTCTCTGGTAGCCCAAGACCCTCTGGAGTTAGCAGGTTATCGGTGGAAGGGTGAGAACTCGCCTTAGGACGTGCAGCCTGTTCGACAACGGCCAACGCTAGCTGATACCTGAGAAACGGATTCTTCACTGGAGAAAAATAACACAAAATATATAATAAAGATGGTAGAATTGTACTAAGTGATTCATTTACTACATATATAAGTACACAGCCTTGGGTGTTGTGCCTCGCTATATGATAAAGAGAAATGAGGGTTCTCAGAACATGCAGAATGTGTCAGTGATTTTTCTGAGTATACGCTGCATTCCTTTAACCTTTTAAAGCCTAGCGGTAACTTTACATACGACCAGGTTTAACATTAAAAAATTCTACGTGGTGCCCACATCGCGTTTATGTGTTTTGTACGGATCTCAGAACAAACAGCAACTTTTGCCTTATAAAACATTAAGAGATTGGTTTTTATAACCGAAGTGGAGAGTGTTTACAGCGCGGTACGCACTGAGTCCTTATATAAAACAGATACGCTTCGTCTTTAAAGGGTTAATTTAACACTTTTCTGTCTTTGGGATTTAACCTGAAAAGAGAAATACAATGTTCTTCATTAGAAGCAGTTCTATATGGGTTATTCTGTGTATCGAAATGGAGTAAACCTTTATTTTACACCTGAAATTCGTAGGCTTTTCCTTGCTGTCAGTTTCCTGGCTTTCGCTACAGTTGTCTAAGCCAATTCGTTAAAACGGAAAGTTGGTAGTGATGACTTTGCAAGTAAGAAGCGCTTTGGTATTGTTGACATTTACTAGAGGGTCGGCTGGCTGCATGCGACAGTAGGCAGAGAGGGCGTAAATCGAGTTCTGTCACTGCCACCGTCCGTGGGAATTCTTCCTACAGGCTCGGTATACAAACAAGTCTAATAGAAAAACTACAAATACAAATGGATGTTGCAATACATCAGCGCTAACTTATATTATGTTCACTGCGAAACATATTTCGGCTTAGCAACAACACTTTCTCGTACCCTGAAATTTAGTACATGAATTTAATATGTTCCATGTGCGTGCACTATATTATACCAAAAAAAATTAATCACCAACAAATGCACAAAGAGTTTTTTCATCAATTGTAACACACTCCTACATGTTTCGACCCTGCTGGGTCATCTTCAGGGAGAAACTTTCCGTTGTCGTTACACTAAGGTTACACTATAGAGTTGAGCGAGAATGTGCTGTTGACTGTGCACTGCGCCGCTTTTGGAGGCGTGAATTGTCCGCGGTCCGGGACCCTCTCCAAGAACAACGCAGTGCACAGTTAAGAGCACATTCTCGCTCAACTGTATAGTGCAACCCTGGTGTAACGACAACGGAAAGTTCCTCCCTGAAGATGACCCAGCAGGGTCGAAAAATGTAGGAGTGTGTTACGATTGATGATAAAACTCTCTTTGTGCATTTGTTGGTGATTAGTGTTTTTTTAGTATACGAACTCTGGCACATAATTTACTCTGCAACTTAACAAATGAAATTTCACACAAAACACTATGCTCTGCCATCTATCAACAGAATACTGGCACAGGATGCCATACACTCTGCCATCTGCCGGACGAATTGTGACACACTTACACTCATCCGGCAAAGAGTTGTAGAAGACGCTGTACGTGTTACTTCTAGACACACCGGCCAGGCAGGACCCCGCCGCTAGCAACAAGCACAACGCCAGAAACTTCATCTTTCTGTAAGCAAAAGAAACTCTGCTGTGTGTATATTCGTACTGCATCACGGTACAAGGAACTTGGAATATAATGCAGCAGCATGTGTCACAGAAACAGCATCGTCCGACGCTGAATTCACCGTGTAACGGGAATATGTAGATCGTTTTGTGACATCATACAACCTGGAGGAATCGCTGTAAGCCTGTCGGACTGTCAGGTTAAAGACGGTAGGCCTGCTCTAAACGCGGTCAGATGTTGAAGCAAGCAGTGTGATTAGATTTGTGCGTATGGGTGTGTTGCACAGGTGGAAGGTCATAGCCAGTGTGTGTGGCTGTACGGAGCACGTACGGTGTCGTGGGAACAGGTGTGGATATGGTGCAGGGTTGTCGATGGCGGCAGGACAGATGGTGAGGGCGAGCGGCGAAGCGGACACACAGCCGGTTCCACGGCGGGTTGAAAAGTGTGTAGTGCGGGTACACTTACTGGAGAAGGCAGGGGCATTGAGCTGCGTGACACCGCCTGAAAGCGAGGCATTTGGCTGGGTAGTGCACACAGGGTAGAACACACACATACATACATACATACATACACACATACATACATACATACATACATACATACATACATACATACATATATACATACATACATACATACATACATACATACATACATACATACGTACATACATACATACACACACATACATACATACATACATACATACATACATACATACATACATACATATATACAATACATACGTACATACGTACGTACGTACATACGTACATACATACATACATACATACACACATACAATACATACGTACATACGTACATACATACGTACGTACATACATACATACATACATACATACATACATACATACATACATACATACACACGCACACACACACATTTCAATATTTGCTTAGCGTTTCTCTTTTTTTAGTCTGTGAGTTTAAATGCGTGATGGCACAAAAGGCACATGTTTACGAAAGAAGTGAAAACGTAATTGACCTGATTTCAATATGTTAACGCTCTTATAATTCTTGCTTCAGCTCAAGAAAGAAACGCAAGCTGATCTGCAGCCAACTTCTTGATTTCAGTCGCTGGAGAGCTTTCTTCGTGCTTAACCTTTTAAAGCCAAGCGGTAACTTTACGTACCGCCAGGTTTAACATTAAAAAATTCTACGTGGTGCCCACATTGCATTTATGTGTTTTGTACGGATCTCAGAACAAACAGCAACTTTTGCCTTATAAAACATTAAGAGACTGGTTTTTATAACCGAAGTGGAGAGTGTTTACAGCGCGGTACGCACTGAGTCCTTATATAAAAGAAATACGCTTCGTCTTTAAAGGGGTAACGAGATAAGAAGTGTGACTTCGAACTTTAACCTCTCCTTACAACAAGAAGTGCTGATTTATACGACAACGAATATGGCCGTGTCTTTCTTTACGTACATTTTTTTATCAACTTTGGTTTCATATTTCAAAGAAGAAGCCATGTAACAGCTACTGACATTTGGTGAAAATGTTAATAACAATTGCAACATTCGGTTTTCATTAGTCGATGTGCGGGAATAAATATTTGTTTCTAACAAAAGACGAACAGATCGTATTAAAGAAATAAAAGTTACTACACGGCAAATAAGAAATTACTCTGCATTTCTCTCCACTCGCCTTCGTCCAATCGTCCTCAAAAACAGTCACTCCCTTATCTTTGTCTTGTAACTGGAACAGCAGAAATATTTGTGAGAATTAGTCACAAGAAACTCAGTTATCTGGCGCCAAAGAGTATAATCCTCCTTGCGAAGGTGGTCAAGAAATTCTCCGCTGTATGAAACCCGAAAACGGGCTCTTGTGAACATGATCATGTATCTACACGTCCCTAAAGAATGCGTAATTTTTTAAATCGCAGCGAATGTTAACTTAGTTACTTTGTTAGCCGGACATATCTTGGCTCTGTACTTTCGAACTAGTCATTGACCCCTGTCTATATTCGGTTAAATCCACTCTACACCATATTAAATTTACTTATGATTAGATTTAATATTATTCTACAAACTACATTTTGGTCTCCCAAATGTTAATTTTCCTTTGTTTTTTTTTAGAATGCATGTATGTATACATTTACCATCACTGCACACGCAGTTAGATATTTGTATATTCTCTGTACATTAATTTGGTCAGCCGTAGAGATTACACGTTACTGGTGTACTGAGTATGTGGTGTTCTTCGAAAAAGGCATTAGACTGTAGCAGTGCGTAGGCCAAACATAATTCAATTAACCCTTTAAGGACGAAGCGTATCTGTTTAAATAAGGACTCAGTGCGCACCGCGCTGTAAACACTCTCCACTTCGGCTATAAAAACCAATCTCTTAATGTTTTATAAGGCAAAAGTTGCTGTTTGTTCTGAGATCCGTACAAAACACATAAACGCAATGTGGGCACCACGTAGAATTTTTTAATGTTAAACCTGGTGGTATGTAAAGTTACCGCTAGGCTTTAAAAGGTTAATAAAAATGATGCTTTCTTACCTCAGAATATGTGAAGGCAAACGTACAAAAAACTAAAACGTCTTTACTAGCGAAGTTCAGACACTTAAATAATCGACGTTATCACACATAATTCCCCCTCTCAGTTCCATTTGTGTCTCTATAAAGAAAAAAGGGAAACTCATTATGACAGACGACGTGACGTACGTCAGGATAATCCTCGCTTTCCAGATAGCCGCGATTCGAGCACACAAATATAAAACGTCGGTTAATCGGTAGATTTCAACCTCATATTTACAGGTTGTTACGTCTTAGAGGCATTGTGATCTGTGAATGATAAAGAATTAGGAGGATTAAGTCTAAATCCCTTAATCCTACTGCCTTCTGCAAATCAACTGCCAACAGAGTCGATCAGTAGTCAGATAAGGTTTTGCATTAAGAGCGCGGAGAGTTGGCAGGAAATGTAGCGTGTAGAGAGGATAAGCAATGATAGCGTATAGAGAAAATATGGAGTGACAGCCTATAGAGAGATCATGGCATGATAGCGTGTAGCGAAAACATGGAATGACAGTGTATAGAAAGAACACGGGGTGGCAGCTTATGGAGAGAACACGGAATGGCAACGTATAGAGAGAACACGAAGTGATAGCTTATAGATTGAACAAGGAATGACAGCGTATAGAGAAAACACGAAGTGGCAGCGTGTAGAAACAACACGGGGTAACAGCTTATGGAGAGAACACGGAGTAGCAGCGTGTAGAAACAACACGGGGTAACAGCTTATGGAGAGAACACGGAGTGGCAGCGTATGGAAAGAACACAGAGTGATAGCTGTGGTACATAAAACATGGGCAAGAATGATTTCTTATAATTGGTACTGACAGTGAAGTCTATGGAGCAGAGTCTTGCTTGAGAATTCGGCAGCTATTCAAGAAATGCTCTGCATTTTGTGGAACCCGAAAATTCATTACCATGTTCACAACAACACTCCACCTGTCCCTATCCTGAGCCAAATCAATCCAATCTATACTATACCAAGTAATTCCCTTATTATCCATCTTAATATTATTTTCCCACCCATGCCTAAGTCTTCCAAGTGGCTTCTTTCCCTTACAATTCCGCACCAAAATCCTCTATGTAGCTCTACTCTCCCAGTGCTTGCCACATGCCCCTTCCCTTCCATTCTTCTTGATTCGGTCACAGTAAAAATATTCGGTGAGGAATGCAGGTCATTTAGGAACAAATAAATCAAGAGTCGTTAACAGCTTTATGTGATGTAAGCAAAATGCAACGTGACTAGGCAACTTAGTCTTGGTTACATTTAAAGTCTTATATTACGGATTATTCTCACGAATTCAAATGATTGTTAATAACATCAATAATAATAAGTGTGGTTCTGCTTAAAATATTGATAAAGAGCTCTAAATCAAAATTTAAAAAGCAGTCACAGAACTTTTTCTTCTATTGTTTCTGAGGGTTTCTTTCGTGTCGAAAAATTTCTGAATGGTATGAATATAGCACCATTTTAATCGACTCTTTCAGTTTATCAGAACAAAACGCAACTCTTAACAAGGGCACTTTACTTTTCTACAACAAGTTTCTGCCTTGTATACCGGCCATTATCAAGTAGAAATTACGAACTAACTAACTAACTAACTAACTAACTAACTAACTAACTAACTAACTAACTAACTCCATGNTAACTAACTAACTAACTAACTAACTAACTAACTAACTAACTAACTAACTCCATGGAGCAGAGGCCTTCTTGAGAAGCTAACAGTTTCTCAGCTAGTCAAGAAATTCCCCGCATTTTATGGAACCCAAAGGTTCATTACCGCATTCACAAGAGCCCGCCACCTGTCCCTATCCTCAGCCAGCTCAGTACAATCCATGCACCTATCCAACGTCTTGAAGATCCATTTTAATATTATCCTCCCACCTACGCCTGGGTCTCCCAAGTGGTCGCCTTCCCTCAGGTCTCCCCACCAAAATCCTGTATGCACCTTTGTTTTCCCCCATACATGCTACATGCCCCGTCCATCTCATTCTTCTCGATACGATTACCCGAATAATATTTAGTGATGAGTACAGGTCATTAAGTTCCTCGTTATGTAGTCTTCTCCACTCCCCTGTCGCCTCGTCCCTTTTAGGCCCAAATATCCCCCTCAGCACCCTGTTCTCGAACACCCTCAGTCTTTGTTCCTCCCTCAGTGTGAGAGACCAAGTTTCACACCCATACAAAGAATTTACAACACCATAAAAGAAACGTGTGATGAGGTGGAGGCTTCCTCTTTACGGTTAAAACTTTAACAATTTTATGTCTGTGATTCCGTATAAGGAATAATATTCAGATACACACATATGAATAATTAAAACCAGTTGACGTACAATTATTAAAATACTGGTCTGGAAGAGATGTCTGTTATTCATAGAAATGTGTATTGGACTATTTCGCCTAAACGAGGTAGTTGACGCAATCTGACATTTGAATCAGGGAATGTGGTATTGTTGACTGAATTTAACAGAATAAAGGTACGGAACAGTGAGTGGCTGTTACGTAAACAGTACCCAGCTTTACCAATTTAGTCAGACTGAAGATGGCGGCAATGCGTTCTTCTGGATAGTCAGAACAAGCAGATGACTTTAGATGGCGTAAAAACCTGAAATGCGACGATCATTTGAACAAGATTCACTACGATAACTTGAAAACTCGGAAGTTTCTTTTCATTTTCCAATGTTTATTAGATTTGTTGTTGGTTTACTTTAAAAAATCATGAAAGCCTCCTGAAATTTCAACTTGGATTTGTCAAGGAGAAACTTCCTCAAAACTGCCTAAGTCAGCAACTGCAACATTTCTAGGAAAGGAGTTACATTTATAATAAGAACTAAACTTGGTAGGATAAAGGTATGCATTAAGAGGTTCTGCTAGTGCATTTGAAGGAAAATTTATGAAAATATATATTCTGCAGTACCGACTTAAACACAACTTCCACTGGTGTAATCTTCCGCCTCTATTTCTCTCTACTCGCTAATGCACGTACCGATATCAAAATCTTAATTTTAAAAATTATGCCAATCATTATACCTCAATTAGTGGTTACTATATGTACAACCAAGTTTAACATTCACAAATGCCACGTTCTGCCCACACAGTGTGCTTATGTGTTTTGTGTGGATCTCAGAACAAACAGCGATTATTTCCCTATACAGCATTAACTGACGGGTTTTTATACGCGAGACGGAGTGTGTTTACTGCGCGGTACGAGCTGAATCTTTAAATATATGTTCTGCCCACACAATATATTTATGTGTTTTATGTGGATCTCAGAACAAACAGCGATTATTTCCCTATACAGCATTAACTGACTGGTTTTTATAACCGAGACGGAGTGTGTTTACTGCGCGGTACGGACTGAATCTTTAAATATACGTTCTGCCCACACAGTGTATTTATGTGTTTTGTGTGGATCTCAGAACAAATTTTCCTTCGGAATCGTGCCGGTTTTCACGCACCTGCAACGACAGTAACAAATCAAAATTGCATTAATGAAGAAGTTAAGATAAGATTAAATTCGGCGAATTGCTCCTGCTGTTCGTTTAGAGTATTTTATCTTGCCTCCTATCTGAAAATATAGAGACTGCGTGATTCAGAACCATAATTTCACTTGTTGTCACATACGGGTGTGATTTCTGGATAGGCTACTCGCCATTATAGGGGAAAACATGATTAGACTGTGTTTCAGAGCAGAATACTAAGGAAAATATGGTTAGCAGAACATGGAGCGTGGCGCAGTTGGTTGAGGCACTGCGCTACAAACCGGAAGGTCGCGGGTTCGATTTCCGATTGTGTCATTGGAATTTTTCATAATCCTTTGGGTCGCACTGTGGCCCTGGTGTCGACTCAGCCTCTAACAGAAATGAGTACCAGGAATATTTCCTGGGGGGTAAAGGCGGCCGGTGCGTAAGGCTGACAACCTACCACCTTCATGTACCTGTTGTCTCGAAATCTGGGAGCCTCAACCTCCTGGAACCCTCAGGGCCTGTCCAGGTCTGTAATGGGATTTCGTTAATTTTGTTAATAAGTAATGACCGCACGGAATAAATTTGAACATGATACAGGGTCCTTATTTTATCTGATAATCATTATTTATCACTTTCCTTCTCTACTCCGCCGCGCATTTGGGTTTTCGAATGATTGGGCCACACTGGCACTGTAAACAAGCCAACAGTAAGTGGTAGCCAATAGCTGTCAATGTAAAGGTAGGGTAAAGCAATGCCTGTACAGGCCTGGATAGGCCCTGAAGGTTCAAGGAAGTTAAGGCTGCCAGATTTCAGGACAGTGGGTATCTGAATGGTAAATTTGTCAACCCTACGCACCGGTCGCCTTTACCCCCCAGGAAATATTCCTGGTACTCATTTCTGTTAGGCACTGAGTCGACCGCAAGGCCATAATGCCTCCGAAAGTATATTATGTCGAATCGAAACCGCGACCTTCCGGTTGGTAGCTCAGTGTCTCAACCAAATGCCCCCCCCCCCCCGCCTAGCCTTGTTTTTCAATGTAATGAACCTGTATTAACCCTTTAAAGACGAAGCGTATTTGTTTTATATAAGGACTTAGTGCCCACCGCGCTGTAAACACTCTCCACTTCGGTTATAAAAACCAGTCTCTTAATGTTTTATAAGGCAAAAGTTGCTGTTTGTTCTGAGATCCGTACAAAACACATAAACGCAATGTGGGCACCACGTAGAATTTTTTAATGTTAAACCTGGCGGTACGTAAAGTTACCGCTAGGCTTTAAAAGGTTCAGATACCGTTCTTATGGGATATGACACCGGCTCAATGGGAGCAGGCATTTCGGACAGTGTAGCTGCTTCCATATTAAGGGTCTCTGGAGTGCAAGAAGATAAGGCATCCCCGAAACGTCGGTAATGATTTATCAATCGAGACAGCGCCATATACCAGACGAACTGGATCTTCAGTACCCTCTTGAGAACCTCAAATTTCGCACGTAATTTTTTTTAGCTTAGTTGTTTTTCGCAATATTTTCCCTTTTGTTATGTGGTGGGACAATATTATTGCAGTTTATGAGAATTATTTGCAAACAGATGTGCCATTGATTTTTACAAAGCCACGTTACCACATTGTGGCAACAACGATGCCTTGCACACCATCACGGTAGCGCTCGCCATCTGGTAGGTAGGTGGCTGCACTGATGTGCCTTTGGTAATCCGCGCCACGGATGAGTTTGGGTTCAGGTCGCGCCGTCTCGTTGTCAGCCCTGGTCGGTGGCAAACGTCGGTCGAAGCGTGAGGTTATGTGTTTAATTTTTTAATCTGCACAACAATGGCAGAAACTCAAGATGCAGTGTCACCAGAAAAGATTACATTTAAAAATAAAAACAGAAAACAGTTCAGAAAACGAAGTGACTCCTCTGAGGAAAGTAATCACAGCGAAGAAGAGGAATGTGACAATGATGTCAGGTAAACAATAGTGTAAGACAATAATACGTGACAATTTAATTTCTGCATTTCTATACATAAGAATAATTAAAACATACAATATTTTTGCAGCTTAAAATTGGAGGAAATGAAAACATTGCAGAAACTCAGAAAAAGGCAGAATGGAGTTAACATTGTCAGTTTGGCACTTGGCAAAAAAGTTGTAGCAGAGGATGAAGCACTGGTGGTAAGAGATGATAAAGTTGTAACCATTCACATGTCATGTACGGTATTGTGATGTCGTTACGTTTTAAGATTAAGGTTTTTCTGGGGTGACATCATGTACATTGGTAAATACTTTATGTCATAGCAGAGAACCTTGCTACCTCCATCTTCAGAGAAGACTGCACAGTTCACCTCTTCTTTGATTACCCTTAAGATGGGGGCAGCAAGTTTGTCGGAGACATTAGTAGTTATCAATTTATGCAGCAAAATACCCCAGAAGACTAGTCATATTTTAATTAACACTACCATTAGAATTGAAATGTTACACTGGTTTTAGTGGCCATGTTTTGCATATATATGTGATGAGTATGAATTGCATGGAAGTTTGTGTTAGCTTGGGTTAGTCCAGTATAGTTTAACTTAGACTCTGTAACATATGTTCAGATGTAAGTGATGAAATCCTGTGGCAAGTTCACAGTAGACATCTGATGTCAGTACTGTCACCAGCTTCACATCATTTGTTACCAAACATCTCGCAGAGCTTTGGAATTGTTATGCATACTGCATTAAGCACGAATGTGATTTAAACTGAGTAATTTTTATCACTTTCTTTATGTGGATGAGGTTACTAATCACCCCATTGTGCTTCCAGTGAATTTCTGCTTAATACTGTCACTGCCAGTTCCACTAGCTGACACATTCAAGTTTACAGTGTGTCAGTAATGATTGTACAGTGTTTGCTGTTGTCGCTGTGTATGTACTTGTCATTTGCTCCTCCAGATGTCTCTTGGATACAGAGGAACTTTAAGTGTAGCTTGTTGAAGCTTGAAATAGTTGAAGAATACAGTAACTGTCTGTTACTTTTCACTTGTTCTTGTCCATTTGAATCTCAAATACAGCAAATCCAGTATCAAGCTTTTATAGAAAATATGGCTGGTCCATCAATAACATTCACTTGTAGTAGTATGTTAGTTTGTACATTAACTGTACTTATATTTTAATTGGCAGTACGGTAGTTTAGTTCCATTTACATATTGGCTGTGTGTAGTTGTATCCAGGGTTGTGGAGTTGGTACACAAAACCTCCAACTCCTCAATTTTTAAACCTCCAACTCCGAATCCTTCGTAAAATCTCAGTACGTATTAATAATGGTAAACCTGCTAAAATGGTAAATGGTATCATAAGACATTTTATGACCACCACATAAATCATCAGGCTACGTTTTAGACTTACAACCTATATTTAAGTATAAGTCTAATGGTTATTGTAACTGGTATCTATTTAAGATTTTATGTTGAGGTTGAAGTGGGAGTCCGTACATTTTTGCTGACTCTGACTCCACCTGAAATTCCTTCTGACTCCGACTTCACAGCACTTGTTGTGTCACAGTGTGTGTAACAGCTGAAATGTTTTCACAGTCAACGCAGGTAAAAAGGTTAAGTTGTCCCTCTCAGTGCCACAGAGGCATTTGGGGGAGTGGAGGCATAGCTACACTCACTCTGAACCTCGACACAGCATTGAGATAAGTGGTTACCTTCTTACTCTGGCTACTTTGCTTCTGCAGAACATCCCCCCTTTGTGCATTGAATAGGACATTGGGTGGGCTGCAGACCTGGTCTTAATATTTTGGAGAAGAGAAAATCCTATATTCCTTGCCAGGAATTGAATTATGATTCCTCAGCTGTTGAGCCCATAGCCTAGTCTATATCAAGTATGCTGTCCTGGCTGAATACAGTGACTTTGCTGCTGCCGCTGCTGCTGCCGCCGCCGTCATCGTCGTCGTCGTCGTCATCATCATCATCATCATCATCATCAGCGTAATCATCTAAACACCATTGTCAGACAGCAGTTTACATTGATGCCAGTACCCATTTGATAGGAGGCTGAACAGGTCCATTCTGGAGGTGACATGGAGAAGGGCGTAATTTATTGTCCCTGCCTGGAATCTAACTCCAGCTCTCAGTCATCCGTTCCACAGGCTGGTTGCTCTACTGACTGGGCTATTGCAGCTTTCCATTTTCTATAACACCACAGAAATGTGTTTAATTTCCTTTGCAGACCGATCCATTTAAGCTGAAAACTGGAGGTATGGTGCACATGAAAACACTGAAGAGTGGCAATATAAAACGTTTAGATGATGCCTATGACACAGGAATTGGAACACAGTTTTCTGCAGAAACAAACAAAAGAGATGAAGATGAAGAAATGTGAGTTGCATTTTTTGTTAGTTTTACATGGTAACTTAACCTTTTAAAGCCTAGCGGTAACTTTACGTACCACCAGGTTTAACATTAAAAAATTCTACGTGGTGCCCACATTGTGTTTATGTGTTTTGTATGGATCTCAGAACAAACAGCAACTTTTGCCTTATAAAAGATTAAGAGACTGGTTTTTATAACTGAAGTAGAGAGTGTTTACAGTGCGGTATGCACTGAGTCCTTGTATGAAACAGATACGCTTCATCTTTAAAGGGTTAAAACAGGTAAATTTGACCATGTGCATAATTAAACCCCATTCTCCAATGGCACGTGGCAAGTTTGAGGTATAGCTCCACTAATTTTTAACCTCAGCACTGGATGGAGGTGGGTGGTGAACTTAATGCACTGGTCATTTTATCCACACCCCAAGGAAAGAGCCCCCAGTAACTAATGGATAGGAGTTGAGTAGGCTTCACAGCTGGTCAGAATGCTCTTCATGGCAGAAAAATCTCTGTCACTGCCAGGCATTGCACCTTGATTCCTTCGTCATCCGGTCCACTGCATAGTCACCATATCAACTGATGTATCCCAGCTCTACGCAGTAATGTAATAGAATTGAATTTAGCGGGTGATATGATATTCGTGATCACTTGTGCTTATGCAAGGGCATGTCCTGTTGGGAATGTGTAGGTTTGAGTCCAGTGCTACCAACAAATGACAGCATATCAATTGAGGTAAACCAGGGTTATATCCTTTGTGCATTTCTTTTGTGCTGGACATATGTTGCAACAGTAATGCATAGGCATGTTATCATAACCTCTGTCTTGAGTTTAGGTCATATCTGTGACACAGCATTTAACTGGCTTGAGCGGGGGGCACTTTTTACATTTCTAAGTATGTATAATAAATATTATGGACTTCCGTTGTTGGTGCAACTGTAACATTTCTTGTGGATACAGTTGCTCATTGGCTCTACATTTCTGAATTAATTGGTCCTATATGCAGAGCACAACCTAGAAGTCCACCTAGAAGTCTATTTAAAAAATTATAAATTTTACCTGTTCAAGACCAATATATATTTTTGTTAATGAACTTCATTGTAAATAATGAAAGTTTTCAAATAAATTCATCTGTACTCAGTATTAATACAAGGAATAAGCACCATCTTCACAGACCAAATGCCAACCTTTCACATTTTCAGAAAAGCACATTCTATGCTGGTATCAGAATTTTCAACAGTTGACCTTGTAGTAGTCTCAGAAGTCTTGAGCATGAAAAGACACAATTCAAAGTAGTAGTAAGACGATACTTAAATACACCTTTTTACTTTGTAGATTAATTTTTTATGTGTAAATATGATCCATAATACTGTATATAAAATGTTTGTAGTATCTTGCATTGTAATAATTCTATATAATTCGCATACTTTGTGTATTTTGTATGTTTATGACTTATTCCACATCCTACTGTAATTTTCACAAACTTGCGGATCCATGGAATGTATGTATATATGTAGGTAGGTAGATAGCTAGGTATGGCCTGCATCTATATTCTTTAATTGTGACATCCCATTGTGTTCTGTCACAAGTATTTTTCGTAAATATGATAGACGTCTGTTGGCAGAACTGTAAACTTTATTGTACATATATTTGCTTACAATAAATTTTATAGTTGTGCTGGCTGAAGTCTGGTATACTTGTTATACATACTTGTGATTAAGTACAGTGGGATGTGACAACTAGGCTGTATATTTTCTCCATATAATATAGGATGAAATATATTGAAGAGCAACTGTCAAAGCGGAAGGGGAAAATGAAGATGGAGAATGAACCACTTGTAGGTGAGGATGTCAAGTACTGTTCCCCAGAAGAGGCAGCTCTTCAAGCAGTGCCTGACCATCTGCGTGCCTCTTCCACACGTCGCTCAGAGGAGATGCTGTCGAATCAGATGCTGAGTGGGATTCCCGAAGTGGATCTCGGCATCGAGTGAGCCTCATTGACAGAGGATTGTAGTCAAACACGCTTTCTGCCCTTTTAGCATATGCCCCTTCTATGTATAAATATTTTCTTTCATAAGTGTTATGATGAAGACCAAGCTGTAGATACAGGAACAGTATCAGCCTTACCAGCTGTGTGTTATGTTCATGTCATGGCACATATATAGTCAATTTAACCAAGGATTGAATTCTTTTTGGTACTGATACTATTGTAAAAAAAAAGTAAAGGTAGAGGTTATCCTACAACATGCCATGAAGGCCTATAGAAGGAGCAGAGGTATAGCTTTACTCTTTCCTTAATCTTGGCGCTGGTTGGTTATGGGTGGTCAGTGCCATGCTCTGGCCACTTTACACCTGGGAAAAAACTCAGTACTCATTGTACAGGAGGCTCTGTGGACCCCAGGGCTGGTCTGGATGGGTGGGGAAAATCTTGCCTTGACAGGGATTTGATATCTCTCCTGTCCAGCCCGTAGCAAGTTGCTAATGAGAGTTAAAATGTGACTTCCAGCTGTGTAGATAGCAGATTTTAAGATCCTGTATTCCTGAATGGTAAACTGTCATGCCCAAAATATGGCTGTCAGCACCATAATACATGGAGATTTAAAGTTCATATTCCTAAGATGATAATTTTTGCCTCTTAGGGGAATGTATTACAAGAATGTGAATAAAATTTAAGTGAAGATGTGAGTGTTTTGGGATGTGACTTTGTGTCATTGCATGTGTAGTGCCTTACAGTCCTTCAAAATGTTTGAAACTACACATCTAACAGTATTGTGTTGCATCCCCCAAAGACTTAAATCTTCAGTAACACCACTGTAAGAACATGAAATCTTGCAGAATGAAAGTGGTTTAGAATCATAATTTTGAGTTAGTGATTGCTGACACTTTACGCTGTGTTAAGGGGACAGAGATAATACTGACTGGTACGACTGTGGGTGCATTATGAAATTATAATGTACGAGCACAAAACACCTGTGTTACAGGTGCTTTCCTTCTGAATATCCCAACATACGGTAGCTGACATTTGACATGAAGACTAGCACTAAAAATTTGCTCGTGTACTTGCCAAGAAATACTGAGAATGGGGATTTGAATCTTATCCCAGAAATCTACCACAAAACTTGCACATAACAGTGATGGTCACCATTACCATACTTGTTAGCAAGAATGAGGAGTCACTTTGATAATCCCTTTGGGTGTTCTCTGTTAGGTCTGCAGCATGAAACATGAAACAGATAGGAAAGTTATATTTTGTACATTTTAGTTTAAAATATTTGGTACCATGGATGCTGTGGTAATTCATGGATTTTTTTAATGAAATTGCCAGTGTGGTGCAGAATCTAACTACATTCATTGTAATTATTTATTTCAGTATGAAATTTGTTATTACCATCAAGGCAGCCCATCATCCATCATCATTCTGCTTTGAGCCAGTTCAATTTACTTACTCATACAACCACAATAAAAAAAACTGAGGGGTGCATTATAAAACAAATGCATGTTTCAGTTGGATGGTTAAACCATGATATCACTGAATTTTACTGTTTGAGTTTCAGCTATATAAGCAGGGCTGAATTACACTGGCACATGTGGGGAACACTGAAGATACAGACAGAATGTCATCCCGTTAAGTATGTCTTAGAGCTGAAACACCTGCCAGCAGCATTTACCAGTGCAAACACTCAGACTGAGAAATCAGATGTCACTAAAAATCACAGTCTACTAGTATTTCTCTTCATATATATTTTAATACTCTCATCCAGCCTGTCTTTTGGTCTTGTCAGAAGGTTTTCCAACTAAAATTAAATCAAATTAATCTGTCTCAGCAATACTATTTAAGGAACTTATATTTATATTTCAGTGCTAAGATACGTAACATAGAAGCTACTGAAGAGGCAAAGTTGAAACTGCTGTGGGAACGCCATAGTAAGAAAGATGGCCCATCGCCGTTTGTACCCACAAATATGGCCGTCAACTTTGTACAGCATAACAGATGTAAGTTCTTGCACTTGTTTCTGTAACCACAAATATTAGTATTACAGTTCATTATACTGTTGTGTGGCTTCTGATTTAGCAAAATGTTCAGTGTCTTTAGCAGACCAGATATTGTAAAACTGTAGATTAAAAATAATTATGCTGGTGTATAGTACCATATAGTCTTGCAGATGTGTAAGCTGCATAGGAAGACACTGACAGTGATGAAGAAAAAGGGGGATGGAACACCTGTTGGGAACTGCATACGTGGCCTTTGGCCATTGAGTGTGTTCAGAGGACCAGACACTGGGAGCTGTGTACCCTGAGGTGCTGGCCACTTGGCATTTCAGTGTCCTTGCGTTTTTCCATGCTTCCTGCCTTTTGCATGTCTGTTTTTCCCTTACTCCTTTCACTTTGACCTTCTCTCATCCTTGTTTATGTTATTTTAGTTATTTTTATTTCCGTATGTATGTTCTGTTTTTATAATTTATGGTTTTGATATTTTTTATGGCTTTGACATGCAGAATGTCACAGATGTGTGACCACTTCAGTAAGGCATACTGACTTTGTTATTGGTCTGTGCATAGTGTGCTTATGAGCAGAACATAGTGTGGTCTGCACTGAATAGATGGCACTGTCATATGTTTTCCTATGATACAGATACTCAAAATAAGGGGCGCACCCAAGGCACCAAAATCAAAATTTAAAAAGCAAAAATTTTGTAAACATGATAATATCAGACATTTTATGTGATTAACCCTTCTGCCAATCAGGCACTGAAATTGACTGATGACTAGCACATTACAATTTTTTAAGAATAAAATAAAATCTTAACATGTCTTAGATGAAATTTAAAAAAACCCAGCCCATTAGACCTTGTGATGTAAATTAGGTGAGTGAACCCTGGAATGTATAAGTTATATTTGTGTGTATATAAATGCAGTTGGAAATGGTGTTGCGGTACAATTATTTTTTGCATAGCATAAACCCTGCATGGAGGAAATTATTGGGGATCATCAGTGTGGATTTCGATGTAACAGGTCAACTACTGATCATATATTCAGCATTCGTCAAATACTTGAGAGAAAATGGGAATACAATGAGGCAGTGCATCAGCTATTTATAGACTTCAAGAAAGCCTATGATTCAGTTAGGAGGGAGGTCTTGTATAATATTCTCATTGAGTTCCGTATCCCCATGAAACTAGTAAGGTTAATAAAAATGTGCCTAACTGAAACGTATAGCAGAGTTCGGGTAGGCAAACATGTGTCTGACACGTTTCCTATTAAGAATGGCTTGAAACAAGGAGATGCTCTGTCGCCATCAGTTTTCAACTTTGCTTTAGAATTTGCCATTAGGAGGGTTCAGGCAAACCAGGAGGGCTTGAAATTGAATGGTACACATCAGCTTCTGGTTTATGCTGATGATGTTAATATATTGGGCGGAAGCATACATAGTATAAAGAAAAATGCAGAAGATTTAATGATTGCTAGTAAGGAGATTGGTCTAGAAGTAAATGCTGAGAAAACTAAGTACATGGTCATGTCTCGAAATCAGAATGCAGGACACAATCACAACATAATTATAGATAATAAATCCTTTGAAAGGGTGGAAGAATTCAAATATTTGGGAGCAACCGTAACGAATTGAAACTCCATTCATGAAGAAATTAAGAGCAGATTGAAGTCAGGGAATGCTTGCTATCATTCGGTGCAGAATCTTTTGTGTTCCAGGTTGCTATCCAAAAACACAAAGATTAGGGTAACTATAATTTTACCTGTTGTTCTGTATGGATGTGAAACTTGGTCTCTCACACTGAGGGAGGAACAAAGACTGAGGGTGTTCGAGAATAGGGTGCTGAGGAGGATATTTGGGCCTAAGAGGGACGAGGCGACAGGGGATTGGAGAAGACTACATAACAAGGAACTTAATGACCTGTACTCATCACCAAATATTATTCGGGTAATCAAAGTGGGAAGACTGAGATGGGCGGGGCATGTGACACGTATGGGGGAGGAGAGAGGTGCATACAGGATTTTGGTGGGGAGACCTGAGCGAAGGCGACCACTTGGGAGACCCAGGTGTAGATGGGAGGATAATATTAAGATGGATCTTCGGGAAGTGGGATGGGGGGCATGAACTGGATTGAGCTGGCTCAGGATAGGGACAGGTGGTGGGCTCTTGTGAATGCGGTAATGAACCTTCGGGTTCCATAAAATGCGGGGAATTTGTTGACTAGCTGAGAAACTGTTAGCTTCTCAAGAAGGCCTCTGCTCCATGGAGTTAGTTAGTTAAACCCTGCATGGCAGTGACTCTTCCCAATTCCCTTCCTACTGCCCACTTATAATCTCCATGTCTCTTTAAACATTATATAACCTCTGTAGCTGAAACAACATTGTTTTATCAGCTAATAAGCTTACTGTCTGTCTCATTTTGCATATTGTTATTTCTGTTGTATTTTCTAGTTAATATTGAAGACCCAGAACCACCTAGAAGACGAGAAAGACAAATGGAAGAAAAGACAAAAATGGTTGTTGTGGGGTCAACACCAGAAGAGAAAGTAAAACGATCAAGAGACAATGGAGAGAAAGCTACAGATGATTATCACTATGAAAGGTTTAAGAAGCAGTTCCGACGCTACTGATTTGGTGTTAGCAGTGACAAAGAAACTTCAGGGACATATTAAATGCATAGTCCACAATCTGGCGGTGTTCTTTCTCACATTAATATCTGTGTAAATAAAGAAACTGTAAGAAATTAATGTCATTTAATCTGTAGGTGAATGTAAATTTTTCCTTATGCTCAAGCATGATACCATTTGTGGAGGTAAAGCAGCATTCCAATCTCAATATGAAAGGTGTGCAGTCAGTTTTATGCTGTAGCTGCTTTGTCAGAAGGAATGGTAGCCTGTTGTTTTCATTGTTTGCCATCATCGGCATTGTTATCATTGTCGCATCGTCATTGTTACTTTTGTTGAAGATGGAAGCACTGTGCTGCTGCGAAATGTTCACAACTCTTTACCAGTCAACATGGTGCATCTTCCCAGAGGACTTGAATTTTTATTTAGTTGTTTTTAGCTATCTTACTTACTGTGCTACTGACCGCAGATGAGGACTGGTAGATGTGTATCTCTATACGCACAGAATCATGTAAAGTATAATCTGACATTACTTCCATCTGTTAGCGTAGTGCCTCATGGACGCCACTGTTTTAAACCACGAGGGAGACTGTTGTAGACATCAATAGTCATAAGAAGTATAAGTTATTCCATATCAGTATCCCAGTCAGGGGTGCGCCCAGAATTTTTCACTGGGTGCACTGTGGGGCTGAACCCGAAGCTGAATATAATTTATGTTCGATTTTAAAAATTATGTTATAAAAATCATGTAAGTAAAACTAATGTAACACTGTCTGCAACTGCGTTTATTTGCATACAGATGTAACTGCGTGTTCCATGACTCAATCACAGCATCCAATCTTCTTGTTCTTTTAAATTTATTTTTCAAAATTGTAATGCACTAATCATTAGCTGATTTCAGTGGCTGATTTTGGTTGAAGGTTAAATCATGTAAAACTTTTGATACCATTGTGTCTACAAAATCTGTGTTTTTAAATTTTGGTTTTGTGGGGTTTGTAGTGGGGGCGGCTGGGCTGCAACCTCCACCCCCTTGGGTGTGCCCCTGATCCCAGTCATGCCCACATATTCAATAACAATAATTTGTAATGACTGAAGTAGGAAGATGTCTGGTCAGGGGAAATTAACATTGTATTTAACATCACCTTGTCAACTATGTAAGTTTTACAGTGTAATATTTTAAATTCCCTGTTATATTCTTCAATAACAGGAGCTTAAATGCTTATTAGTCATGGCCATTATCATCATCATCATCATCCCCTTTATGCAGGGTATTCACACTTACATACCTGAAACAAACCATGTTTCTACGGTACACAGTGCCGCAGCTATCCCGCGCGTACTGTTAATGGTGCATATAGCGCTGTCTTCGATATTAAACTCTTTTGTGCTTCTACATTAGCACTTTGCGCAGTGTGTGTGCTGTGCCCAATATAGCTGTTTTCTGTAGTTCCTTGATATCGTGCTTTCCTGGTACGCTGCTCAAGTATTTTCTGAAGGATTTTGAAATAGTTCCAGTTGCTCCCTATTATTACTGGCGTCACCTTTGTTTTTACATTCCACATGAACTGTATTTCTGTTATAAGCTCTTTATATTTTAGAATCTTCATGGCTTCTTTCTTTATTACATTTGTATCTCCCGGGATTGCTACATCAATTAACATACATGTTCCATTTTCATTATCCCGGATTATGATATCTGGTTTATTGTTGGGGATGGTTTTGTCTGTTTTCACTTGGGGATGGTTTTGTCAGTTTTCATTTGTTGATCACATGATATGGTTACCTTGCCCATTTGACTTGTTTCTACTGGTTTTGGTACATGTTCATAGCAGAATTCACTGTCTAATTTTACCCTTAGTTCCTTACATATATTGAAGTGTAGTTGAGCGCACACTGTCTCATGTTGTTGGATGTATTGTTCTTTTGCCAATACTGGGCAAGCTGGTATAATGTGGTCTACTGTCTCCTCAAATTGGTGACATAATCTGCATTTGCTATTTTTTTGTGTTGTTGTTGTTGTTGTTGTCGTTGTCGTCGTCGTCGTCGCTGCTGCTGCTGTTGTTCTTCTTCTTCTTATTGTTGTTATGTACTTGTCAGGGGTAACTATCAGTGCAGTGTACTGCCACCAGTCTTTCTGTAAGAAAAAAAAGGCAGTGTGAATGTAGACTTGAAGTCCCAGTTTTGCTTGTGCCTCGTGAATACCGCCACCTTTCTTTTTCAAGGAAGTGCATTATTTTTATTATCACAGTAACTTCTCATAGCTAGCAGTGCCCCCTGTAGGCTCTGAAGTCTTCTGCCACACTATTTTGTCTGTTGGTTTATGCGTGCAGGGAAGTCGAATGTGCTGCACGCATTTCAAATCACATGTTAGATCACCTCTGTGAAAGTGTAATGGAACCCTGGAAACAAGTTTTCTCTACTTTGAGAATATTTGTATTTCATACTTGTAATACTTTCAGTATTGTACGTAGTTGTCAATGTGTGGTGCTTATGATATCATTCTAGTAGAACTTTGCAATTCAGCATATGTGGTCCAGACACTAAAATATGTATTTACACTGATGATGTCTGTAACCAGGAAGTATGTCAGATCATCTTTCCTGAGTTTGAGTGACAAAATATGAATCACTGTGCACACAGTTGCTAGAAAAAGTATGTAATATGAAATACTGTGTCTGTAAAAAACATATTGCTCTTCTGCAATTCAGTTTTCCCTGTGTGACATTTCCACTCGCACTTCAGTTGTTCTTAATATTCTTTGGTACAGGATTTGAGGTGCCCAAACTGGTGAGAATTTATAATGTCGTCTGCGTTAGGACACCGTGTAGTCTGGTACATGGTTTATGAATGTTTTGTAGGAGCATCTGGATCTGTCCTCACAGGCCATTGGAAGATGGAGGCAATATGTCTTGACTGAACCCTTGGTACCCACCAGTCAGACTCCATGGTCCCATAACCCGGAAGACTATAATTTTGAATCTTAATATTATGCATTTTCCATGCATTTTATCACTATCATATATATTAAAAGCTGGCTAAATACAGGTACTATGCAATAAATATACCTTATTATTTTACATTATATTTTGATCTGAGCAGAAATATGTCGGAGAAAATATAATGTAAAATATAAGGTATATTGCCTAATAAGTGTATTTAGTTGGTTTGCACTAATTGCGAAATTCGTTACTTTTTTCAGTGCCGTTACGAGCGACGGTTGGTATGGTATGGGAGGAGGGTGCTTTACCGACGGCATGTAACATAGTTCTATAAGTTACCACCAGGAGCATGCATTACCAATGACCACTGAGCCCCGACGGCTACATAAAGACAACCAAGCCGCTTGTGGCGCTCCTGAGTTTACGTTGGCGCGTAGTTTTGCAGTGTGTTAGATGTAGTAATCTGTGTATGTGTGTGTGTTTATTTTCGTCGTGTCATTGTTTTTCGTGTTCCTTGTGGGAAGGAGTGGTGCACTTTGGGAACGTTTAATTTGCCTGCGCTCTTGAACGTCAGCTAGGCTGCATGGTGATCGCTAAGTAATTCGTGTGAGTGGGAAGCAGGGGGCAAAGCGTTGTGAAAATTAGTTCGTTCTGAGTTTCTATCGGAAACGCATAGGAAATATCGTCAGGGTGTGAGAATGGGATCTGTTGCGCAGGTATTTTTATGTAGAGAGAGTAAAATATCGTTGGTAAGATAAGGCTTTTGTTTGTATCTAGAATTGTGAGAGTCATCGTAGGGACGAAATGTAAGTTTACTTACGACTGGGATTTTGAGATTCATTTTTTGTGATGTAACAAATTATACTAATCTGGAAGCGTGACATAGCTTTACTTGCCAGAAACCCGCTTGTCCTCTATGAACACAGTATCTTGTACCGCAGACTTTATTTGAGCCAAGCGACAATTTAGAAAGATGATGGATTCAATTTTTCCATTTGTTTAATGTTTGTCACTGAAGTCTGAGGTACTTTCAAATATTACCGTCGCTAATGACCATTGCAGTAGATCTTCTGTGTGATACTTGTAATTGTGTCCTTGAAAAGGGATAAAGCCTTTGTGTTTGTATAGTTGTTAATAATTTCGGTTCATGTAGCTGTACTGTATTATGCGCACTTCCTGTAGTTACATAAGAATGGTTTATGTTACGAATACTAACTGGAAACTTAAATTCAGTGACAGGTGTGGAGACCTCAGTAGGTTAGAATTGCCTATTTTCAGCCTTGTAAGTGAAAATGAACCTCAGATTCAGCGTGTTGGTTGATTTAATGGCGGTGATCTAATGTAGTCTCTGTTAAATTTTAAATGGACTTGAAATATTATTTCAAAATGAGATGTTGATGTTGTGTGACTGAGCTGCACAAATTCTGGGTGCCAGGTTGCTAACATGACTACATTTTGTGTGGTGATGCTTAATATTTGTGGGTTGTAAATCTGCAACTTGCTTCATGTCACCCTCTTGGTGCCTGGAATTTTGTGGTGTCTCCTAGATTTTTTTTTTAATTCTGCACCTCTGGTGTATGATACTGTGTGAAAAGTGCTGTAGAT
>BLKM01001225.1:0-35822 GCA_013340265.1 Coptotermes formosanus
GGAACACATTAAATTTATATATTGGTTTATTTTAATTATTTTGTTTTACACTGGAAAAAGTAAGCTAAAAAATTCTGAACTTCGATGTAGGAAGCCCTGACAAAATTTAATATTACTTAAACTACTTCTTGAAATAAATATTGGTACCCAAACTTTTCTGTATTTCAAAGGATTTGTCATGTATATTCTCCGGATTTCATCTCACCTTCTTCTGATAAGTCCACAGAATATCTGTCATCGTTATACTAAAGTCCTCTGAATATGCGTTGCTAACAAATTTCTTGATCTTCCACTCCAAACAATGCAGATGGGCAGACTTCCAGAAATGGCATTTTGAAGCCTGGCCATTACCTAAATTATGTTCGAACATTCAGCACCAACTTCAAAGAAATCACAATCATTTCCATCTAAAAACCATGCGTTTAACATTCTTCAGGAAAATACTCCGTGTTTATAGTGAGAAAGATACAAATATACTGCCTGGAAGAATGTTGACTTTATTAACCCTTTAAAGACGAAGCGTATCTGTTTTATATAAGGACTCAGTGCGTACCGCGCTGTAAACACTCTCCACTTCGGTTATAAAAACCAATCTCTTAATGTTTTATAAGGCAAAAGTTGCTGTTTGTTCTGAGATCCATACAAAACACATAAACGCAATGTGGGCACTACGTAGAATTTTTTAATGTTAAACCTGTTGGTACGTAAAGTTACCGCTAGGCTTTAAAAGGTTAATGGCGCAGCAGATGGCACGTATATTTACCTGTGAGTATTAGAACTTAATAGCAAAATGCTGACGAACAGGGTAACGAAATAAGCACTAGAATACAGGAAACTATGACACACTTTAGGGTCCGTACTTTCACTCTAATAATCTGTTTTTACTTCTGATAATGTTAATAATCAAAACTATGATGTATTTCTAAAAAAGAAAGGGAGCCTAAATATACGATAAAGAAACGTCTTACAACAGAGGCTACAAAATATTTATTTTGGGTGGAAGATCTCAAACATGCAGACACTGAGGTTACCAAGCGGGATTTGAAAGAATGTCGGTATGTAAGGAGCGTGCGTTCGCTCCAGAGTCTGGAGGCCTTCCCTTTGTTTTCATTCACTACACAAGGACACGCTTTATCGGATGTTATACAATACGGTTATTCTGCAATAGGTTTAATTTTAAATTATACAGAGGAAATGTAACTTTGTCTCTGAGCTTAGAGAGGACAGCATGGAAGTTTTTGAAAGATTAGAAGTAATATCCTACTCGTCCATAATTTAATACTGCAGAAGATATAGCAGACCACAGCTTTCGAATTGTTAGCATTCCTGCCTTGAATTTGGAAGAGCCTGCATTGAAATTTAGGCTCCGTACTGGCTACACTCAAGTTTCCCTGGCATTCCCAAAAGCCTCCCGACAAATTCCTGGATACTGTATCAGATCATAACACGATCCCTTCTTTCCACATGAACGTAAATTCATCATACAATCATCACTCTAATACTCGACGCCGCATAATATGAGCCACTGAAGGCAGCGATTGAAAGCCTGCATATTTAGGCAGTTTAGGCAGAGACACGCATATGGTAGACAGACAGACAGATACAAAAGCTAAATTAATTAATTAATTAATTAATTAGGTCGATCGCAGTGGCTGCGCGGTCTAAGATGTAGGCCTGCGGCAGAGCGTTTGTTGGGAACATGGGTTAGAATCTCCCCGGGGCATGGGTATTTGACTTGTACAGTGTTTGTGTTGTCAGGTAGAGGTCCCTGCGACGGGCCGATCCCTCGTCAAGAGGAGTCCTACCGAGTGTGGTGTGTGCTTGAGTGTGATCAAGTGAAAATAAACCCTCTGCACATAGTGTGAACAAGTAGACAGAAGAGGGAAGGGCTACGAACGAACAAATTTATTAATTAATTGTTGTGGTAAGAAATGGAAAAAAACTTTTGTTTTATTTACTAAAAATCAGTCCGATCTAATGTAATTCCAAAAAGTTTAAATTTGCCATAGAATTTAAAAAACACACCTGGCCCCACTTACGAATCTCCATATTGTCTGTAGGGTGCACAACACCACAGAGCGTTACTAAATTCTGTTGGCAAGACTCTTACCGAAAGTTCTCAGAATGCCTCAAGCCTCATGCGTATTGGTGGATGGTATAGTCCATGAAATGTTTAGAAGGGTGAGGTACAACCTCCTATTTCAATCCTCTCTTTCATATGTATTTACGGATGTCTGGTGGTCGAGAAACTCCTGCCCAAACAGTTGATAAAGTCAAATTAGCTTGTTATAAACCGCCGTCTGGTGGAAACTGTACTTAAGTTGAAAACAAATAACACAGCCCATTGACCCAACTTTGTTTCAGATTGAACTGCTACGTCAAATGTTTTAATTAGTTCGAATATGCTACTCTAGATGGGGCGAATAAAGAGTTGTGCCTGCCATACACAGCGTAATTAACTTACATATTCTAGCGTACAAAATGTTGTTAGGGTGACAAAAAAAAAAGGATGATGAGATTGTGCGGGGAACAGGAAGGTGTGTGATTAGGGGTTCATAACGCGTTTTGCTAGGAAAATCAAAAGAAAAGGGAACATGTTGAATACACAGAGAGAATAAAGAAAGGGGGCATTATGAAAAAAAAATATGTTAATGTGTTAGACTTGAAAGAGATTCACCACGCTCAAAAAAGAGGCTGGTGATGTCGTTTTGTAAAAAAAGAAGGAATATTCGGGTTTTATGAAAAGCGGACGCTTTATTCGCTAGATCACTACTGGATTTTTAAGACATAAGCTCTCCACAGGATTAAATCGAATTAACATTTGGGGTACTTGGGTTCCGTCTAAATACTTGTTATTTCAACGTACAGTAAACCCATATCACGGTATAACTATTTAATTGCACTTTTCATAATTATGGCGTAACACTTTAGTTTGAACACATAAGAGTTCAAAATTTTACAATTTTTATTGTGTTAATGGGAGTCGTAATGACAGTTTATTCGATACGCATTATTTCGTTTCGTAGTCCCCCCTCTTCTACTTACTTTTCCAAAATAGGTGTAGGGCGTTTTTAATTTCACTTGACCACACTCAAACACACACACCACAGTCGGTAGGACTACTCTAGACGAGGGATCGGCCCGTCGCAGATACCTCTACCTGACAACACAAACACTGTACTAGAGACAAACATCTACGCCACTGGTGGGATTCGAACCCACGATCCCAACAAGCGCACGGCTGCAGACCTACGCCTTAGACCGCGCGGCCACTGGGATCGGCCTATACACATTTTATATATAAAAATACGCATAGTCGTTAATCTAATTAGAGCTAAAGCCTAATTTGATGAATTAGTATATCAGATATCCATATCACTATGTCACACGCAACTTGCAACCGAGTGCAGCGATTACTTAACGCCTCCCATGGCACAGACAGCAGAAACGTCAGTTTTCTACATTCCCTCTTCCTAGCACAGCAACACTGTTTCATATAACTCTAACTTCCTAGTTGCATACACTAATTAAATAACAAGCTAAAGCACAACTCTCTAATTCAGCAAACTAACGAATTTGCTCATCCGACACACTGAAAACTGACTGCCTTTCTAGCATTAAAATTCAAAGTTTTGAAGTCAATACCAAATGATGCCGTTGGGTTTATTTAACAGAAATTTGCTTTCAGTACTCACTAAAAATCCATATTAATATTGGCCTCCCATCTCAGTCTGGATCCACTAAGTGATTACTTCCCAAAATCCCCGTCGTAGTCCTTCCCTCTTCTACCTGTTCACAGCAGGTGTCGAGGTTGTTTTTATTTTCATTTGATCACACTCAGACACACACCGCAGTCGGTAGGACTCCTCGGGACGGGTGACCGGCCCGTCGCAGAGACCTCTACCTGACAACACAAACACTGTACAAGACAAATATCCATGCCCCCGGTGGGATTCGAACCCACGATCCCAGCAAGCGCTCGGCCGCAGACCTACGCCTGAGACCGCGCGGCCACTGGGATCGGCGCCAAAATTCTATTTTCCTTTTTTTTCCTTCTCCCATCCGAATCCATAACGGGCTTCATGATTCGAGAATCCTAAATATTTAAAACTACACGAGTATAAAACACAGTCTGTGCTCACGTAACTTACCACCTCCCACGCCAAATGAAATCTATCGTAGCAACGATGTGGTAATTAGCAATTTTTTCGAGTATTTAATGGTGCACTTCCATTAGGAAAAATATATTTTCTCAAAATCACACAAAAGAGCGGGCAGAATATTGATTTATTTTGGATATACACTTTCACAAGTTCGAATGGCTATTGTATGTGCCTCAGCCTGTATTATCACCACCACCACCACCACCGCCACTTTTATGCAGGGTATTTACACTTATATACCTGAAACAAACCACGTTTCTAGGGTACACAGTGTCGCAGCTATTCTGCGCGTACTGTTAATGGTGTATATAACGCTGTCTTCAATATTAAACTCTTTAGTGCTTCTACATTAGCACTTTCCGCAGTGTGTGTGTGCTGTGCCCAATATAGCTGTTTTCTGTAGTTCCTTGATATCGTGCTTTCCTGGTATGCTGCTCAAGTATTTTCTGAAGGATTTTGAAATGGTTCCAGTTGCGCCTGTTGTTACTGGCGTCACCTTTGTTTTTATATTCCACATACGCTGGATTTCTATTATGAGGTCTTTATATTTTAGAATTATTATTATTACTATTATTATTAACTATTTTAAGTTCGTCAGAGAGCAATTTCCTGACTTGTGTTCCCTGACGTGCATATACTGCCTATCGTATAAGAGCCACAGTACTTCTCAAATTTAAACAAAACGCAATTCTTATTGTGTCAGAGTAAGCACTACTGTATCGAGGTTTTCGTGCTTCCATGGCTGCTACTCACCCGCTGATAATTTTCCGCATTTTTAAAACCAGTAGGTTAATACAGAAGTTTCGCATGAAAGGGTTGCTACCTTCTTCAGGGATAAAATATTATATCTAAGTCGAATGAGGTAGACATAGATCTATCAAAGTAGGCAAACACAATTTCGCCACTTTGTGTATAGAGACAGCGCATTTCTACGCAAATTCGAGGGCAAGCCACAATTCCATACTATGTCAAGCCCCAAAATACTATCATATAAACTACTGTATACTATTGTAATTACTGCAGAAACTAATTTAAGGTCATTAATTTCAATAAACATGCAATGAATTATGAATTTCAGACTACATATTATCATAACAGTGACGACCGTTCATTTGGCAGGCTATTACATGTTTAAGTCTGTATCATATGCATAAATATGTGTCCAAATATGGACCCAACAGCCATAATGAATTTCAGTATTTAACAAGCTACTCCCGGATATTAATCAGCGTATGAAATTATGATCTGTTTAATGCAGTTTTTATTTGTTAACATGTACACGCATCTAGTAAGTATAGTTTGCATCGGTGCACACAGTCGTTCGTTTAAAAATAAAGCAAGCAAACGTGAAATTATATACATATTGTTAGGAAATATTGACTTTCTGAAAGCTGAACATTTAAACAGCCACAGTCACTCTGTCATATGTGATGATTATAACAGTGTAACATGTAACTGTTTGAATTTGTGGCAAGTTTGGTCTATTGTGATGTTATTTATTCATAACCTATGTAGATTAAAATATCAACAAGTACACCAAAATACATACACATGACCGGTTGATTACACATATTTATGATGTAACACGCTGAAATTGGCTAACCTTGGGCATAGTCATACAAATGCACGCTGCATCTCAGTGCTGCATACATGTCAGTTCCCCCGTTTATGTACAGCTAATTAGTTTCATTACATTATTTCCGTTTGCAGAAATATGTAAATATATTTTACGTTTAGGATCATTCGATTTTACTGATTGCACATCTGCTTAAGGCCCAACACAGTTTTGCACACTTTTGACCGGTGAGAGTAGTTCGAGTAAAGTGGACGGAGGATGAATCTGACCACTCACCAGTACTAACTTTCGATGCTATCGAGAGTAATACGTGGAGCTGCCCACTCCAGACTTTCATATATATTCCAGTACTTAACGAAGCACAGGAATAACTTTACATTTGCGATTCGTTTGCTTACCATTCAACGGAAATACTATTTACTATAACAAAAATTAAGTTAAAAACTATATTTCCTACAGTAGCATGAAAATAATTTTGTAAATAATTTGTTATGGATAACGTATAAACGAACACTTTCAGCACATAAATTTTAAATGCATGAAAAGATGAGAACAGTCCTACAAATTTTGAGACCTTTTCCAAAAAGAAACTGCAAATTTGAACCAGACTACATGAGGCCAGATTCTAGATAACAACCTTTTTCGTACGTAAACTACTACAAACTTCAACGACAAGTCTGACATCTTACCATTTAAAGCGTATATGAAGAGAACATACTCGACTAAAAAGTCATCCTCAGCTCCTGTCACTAGCTGTACTCGCTCTTCCCTTTTAGAACGGAATGTAGTTAGCAATATTAATGTTCACATTGATGCAAATCCGTCAATCGAATCGCTTAAAAGGTATATAAACGGCATAAAAGGAACGGCTTCTGGCTTTTGTGTTAAAAATGTCTTCATTTCTTTAGACTCCATCCGTTACTCTATCTCATATGGTCACACACGCACCCAAAACTGCTTGAAACATTCAAAAATCTGTAATCTTGCTAGACGGAAAAACATAAACAACTTTACTTGAACAAATCTTTATAATCTCCCTGCCACAATTTACACAAAAGTGCCATTTAACATCAATCTATGCTAAACTATACTGAAGAAGGAAGCAGTTTTACTGAAATATGTACGAAAAATGTAACGTGGTATAAAGAGTATTATATACAGCTTGAGGTGTATGGGAATTTCATAAAAGGCAGGAATTACAATGCATATTTAAAAACCCAAAGACGAAATTTTATGTAACATTTCAAGCAAATAGAACCCACTCTAGCCTTGTTATGGACTCTTGTTTCTTTAGTACGTCCACTGCTTATTCTGTCGTAAACACCCTGACTTTTTGCAGTTCAGTAGTTTGACAGCGCATGTCATCTATAGAACAAACAATGCCTGATTAAAAAGAAAACGGAATAGGAGAACTAATTAAATTTGTGTCATTATATGCTTTAGCACACGGAACGTAAAATAAACAGGAGCCGTCAACAGTTTCAAACATTAGACGGAAAATAATACAAAATCTGCAAACTGCGGTAGACAAACGCCCGAAAAAGGAAGTCCTCGGAGTGCTCCTTCCATTACTACCAAACCTGCCGTCCGTGATATAAGTGTTAGAGGCATTAAAGGCAAATTATTTAAAAATATAATTCTCATTGTAATGTTACAACAGTCCCGTTGTATTTTTTCTAAATGCTTAATTGGTTTAGTCACAGTTGGAACCAAATGCGAATGGAAAGGTTATTTCATAGCCTCCACGTGCCTAACATACACTCGGGCATCTATCTGCCAGCTGCGACACTGAAACATCCTCTCAGTCACATTTTGTGTTAGAATGTTTAAATACCATGGTATTGTTTAACTAAGGTCTAAATAACATATAATAATAATAATAATAATAATAATAATGGTTTGCATTTATTCTTCCTGAGGCTTTATTACCTCTTGGCATTTACAATTAGCAAATTCCTTTACAGCCAAAAGCACAAATTTATACCTTAACTTTAATAAACACTTAAAACATTCATTTACACGTAGGTGTTTCATGTACACTCGGACAAAAACGCAGGGCATTTAGTGACGGAATAAAAATTCTAGGCTTCGCTCTTCTGCATCATAATGCATTCTGGGAAATGTTCGTACCGGACACGCACCGAGTCAGGGTATGCTGAGTAGTTTCACGTTAATAATTAGTTGGTTTCACGACATTCGTTTTTCTAATATTTAACCTATTCCCAAGGATATCAAGACCTTGGTCCCCTGGGATGTTCCGTGCCTCCGTGAAGGCAGAAGCTTTTGTACCAACGTTGGTACAATAAGGACCAAAAAACTGCGTAACTGCAGTAAACGGCTATCTCCTTGAGCCTTTAATGTACACTAGACGACACGCCTACTATCTGCTTTAACATACACACATGCAGTTTGCTCGCGCCGCTGAGACTTATAACCCACGATAATTTCCCTAAACATTAATAAACGGTGTATACTTTAATAGAAATTCTCATAACTCTTGGAGTGAATGTTTCAGTGTTACGTAAAGCAAAAAAAATGTAACAAATAGCAGCACAACAGCACTCATTCCGTTGTTAAAATATTACCTGAAGCAATAGTTCCCCACACTTTCCAATTCAGAGACCGGTGAAATAGCATTCGGTTTATCGGAAATTGGAACCCATGTCTGTCTCACACTATACAGTAAAAACTTTCGTACCAGGACATGTGAAATACTGTATTTGCAAAAGAGGTACTGATGGCTCTATGTTGTGTTACAATAAAACCCATGTCAGTATCCCCTTCCCCCCCCCCTCCCGCACACATAAGACTTCAAAATAAAACATATTCACGAAGAAATGTGGAATATTTGTAGGGAAGTACCTTTAAAAATTCTGGTTCTCAAACATGGTTTCTGAGGAGGGTTGCCATGGTCAAAATGAGAGATTTCTCCTATCTTATTACACTGGAAATACAACGCTACATAACCACGTAACTCGACACTGAATTTAATACCCTCAGATGCGATAACATTGTTTTCCTAAGCCATTAGGTTCATTCCGTATCAGAAAAGAATACACTTCTCCTCGTTCTGTACAAAATAATATAACGCGTTATCTATCTGATAAATTAAGTCTCACAGCTGCTTGTGTAGTGACCAGACTACAGACTTCATGACAGTAGACCGTGGTTCAATTCGCGGCTAAAGCAACAAATTTTTCTACTGTCCAAAATGTCAAGATCCATTCCGGTGTCCACCCAGCCGTCAATAAAATGGTTGCCCGGGCTACACGATGGGGTGTGAACTTCACCACTCGCTTCCGTCTGGTTCTCTACGGTCGAAGTTACAAATGAGTTGATTTATAATTTACGAAAGAGTTTATGTCTAATCCGACCCCTCAGATATGCCTCCGTGGGTTGCACAGGAACTGCTTTATCTTTTACATTAGTCCACATACGCAACCGAAATTCTGTACGTAATTAAAAATATTGTATTTTTCAATAATAATTACATGTTTTAAAGTATGTCATCCCGTTTCGTTGTTTATAACAGAAATCCAGTCGACATCCGTTCAAACACAACTAAATTTCATTTATTGTACAGAACTACATGTTTCGACCTATTTCAGATCCTCCTCAGGTTCACAATTTGTATTTAAAACATAACGAGCATGGGATATAAGTCCGTAAAATGCCACTAACCTTTATTCTGCTAATGTGGAATATATGGTGAGCTGCTAATAATGCCAGCACCACTAATGTGTAATATTTGGTGACCTACATTTGGCAACGCTGAAAGTAGCCTCTTTGTCTCTCTCTCTCTGTCGCTTTCCCCCTTAAGGGCCTAGTTGTTAGCCGAGTAAGTGTGTGCACACAGATATGACATAGCACGTCTTTCACGATTGACTCAGTGTTGAGACATTGTGCAGAGAGAGAGAGAGACAAAGAGGCTCCTTTGAGAGTTGCCAAATGTAGGTCACCAAATATTACACATTAGTGGTGCTGGCATTATTAGCAGCTCACCATATATTCCACATTAGCAGGATAAAGGTTAAAACTATTGGAATGTTAACATTATTATGGTCATAAACGCGAATGATATGTGTCGATAGAGGTTCTACCGCACTATTACAAATATACTGTACAAGTTTTAACTTCTCTCTGTCATTACAAGATGCCACAGCATCCTCCTCTCCAATCTGTATGCCAGTATGGCTTCATTACAAGCTCCCAGTTCCAACCAAAATTGTTAGAGCTTGCTGAATATTGCTTATAACATGTACGTACGTCACGAGATATGTCGAAACATTTAGTTCTGCATAATAAATGTAATTTAGTTGTGTTCGGAAGCACTTAGACTGGATTTCTGTTAAAAGTTACATGCTGTAACATACAATTTACAACTCATTCACTGACGGGAATGCGTGACCCTAGCAGAGCATATTTCGAGAAAAAAAAATTATTTATAAGAAACAGATTGCGTTACGGTAAAACATAACCTCTGACCCGTGTGCTTTTCGTCAGTATGATGCACGTAGTACCCACTTAAGGTTCTGCGAAATTTTTGTTGCGTCAATGAAGGTGTCAGTTATAAATAGCATAGCCTCTACTTAGTCACACATTTGAATAAGCGCGCAATGATTTATTCAGGCACGTCTTTTTTTTTCGAGCTGATAAATGCAAATACCCTTACCACTCATACACTCAGACGTCAACACGCTACACCTAAAATCTCTTTATGAGCTTTGGATAAAAAACACTGTATTCACTGGATTAGGGTAAGTGGATCACCCTGTTCTCACAACAACCTTACTCTTAACCGTAACTACGCCCCAACACTTATTGCTCGCCCGGTTTTAATAACATTTATACCAGTTACAAAACACCGGGTGGCTTTACTCGTTCGCAGGGCATAGTGTGCGTACCTTTGTCAGCAGTGGGCGGGGACGTCCGTATCATAATCAGTGGAACAACAGATCAGAAACAAAAACAGTGATATATTACATGAGCTTCAGTGAAAAGCCAAATTGTAAATATTTTATGTTTGGCTTTGCTTAATAAAACGTAAGCCTATACTTTGTATCCGACTAAAAGGGGGTGGGTAGGCCAGTGATATGTTGTTTTCCACAGGTAAACTCTAAAAACAACGTCAACTTTGCATTACAAACATTGCTTCCCATAGCTGATACCGAAACATATGCAATACATTCATCGATTGATTGAAATCCATTTAAATTTTCAATTTTCATGTTACATGAAAATGTCAATCTATCGATAAACTTTACTAAAAGTACAGTGTAAGGCTTACAAACATGTCTTTGCAATTTATGAACATATACAACTCTATAAGTGCTGTACATTAGGGTATTGACATTGATATGCTCTGTCTAAGGCACTTTTACATATCTCCATCTTCCTCCGGAAAACAAATAATTGTGAGACGTGTAAGCCATGAGGTTATGAATACTTTGGAAGTCCCAGGTAAATTTTGCCTTATTGTATCTTCGACTCACATCGTTGGCATACGAAAACTGAGCGAAATATGGAACAGTCGGAAATAAGAAGTGTATAATTACCGGAATACAGTTACGATACATAAAGTCGAAATAAAGTTATTACTGTTACATTTCTCTCACATATCTTTAATACTAATATTTTATTTAAATATTACACAAACGTAATGTAACACAGTACCACAACCATACACTACCAGTAGATTACAGTTATTTAAGTGAACAGAAGACGTCATGTTAAATAAAAGATCATAGTTTGGTTATCAGTTCCTTAACTGGTGAATAAAACCACTTCAAATGTTATTTCAAAAGGAATTCTAAAGCCACAAAGAAAACTATCTGGCAACAACTGCGCAAATTTTTCCTACTAGTTTTGTTCAAAATAATGCGTAAGCCTGGCAGACCTCTATTACACGCTGTCAGGTTCTTACGATATTTACAGCAAGCCAATTTTACGCGGCAGTACCATATAAATGTTGAATCCATAAGAACATGAAATATGTATATCATTAAACCTGCATATATTTTGTTGACACATCTGTAGGTATGCTACACATTTCATGCTATCAGAATAAAATATTACTTAGGCTATAAATTAAAAATGTTATCGAATTCGGTCATGGGTAATTCGGGCGGTGAATAAAGCGACGCCTTCAAAAAGACGGACTGACAATTGAAGCAAACGTAGAGTAGACAAATGGCAAAGGCTGAGACCCAACACATCACGAACTTGTTTGTCAGGGTGTGTTTAATAATTAAAGGTCTCTCAACATGGTGAAGCTTCCAGTTTGTGATTTGTCTAAACGTGAACCACACAAGCAGTTTGGTATCGATCGCATGAGTTGTTGAAACAGAATATATCGCATCGGGAACTAAATAAAAGAAAATCACAACGTAGGTAAGGAAGTTTGTACGTGACAGCCGCAACCTAGGCCCTTTTCTCAATAAACGTATAGAGCACATGGCACCAGAAGCCTTACGAGGGTTGCCACCATTTCTGCTTTGTGCTCCAGAGATGTCGGCTTCAAATCTTGTCCTAAAGACCAGACGTTGTGAGAGGTTGTGGTGTATACCTCAGAACTTTCAAGAAAATTCCAGGAAAAGTCTTATATTAGGCCAGTAGCATTTCGCTTGTCATGTTTTACAACCTAGGATTCATTTTTTTATCGTATCGTTCGATGCTATATACTCATAATATGAGAACTGTAAGAAGAGGCATTAAATGAGCTAAGATATATGAACAATTAAGATCATGACAGATAATCTGATATAAGAATTTAGTATCACTTGGAACTGCTCTGCTCTATGTATATACTATTACACACTGAAAGCATGTGTGCGCGCGCTCGTGTGTGTGTGCGCGAGTGTACAAACAACCCTCACGGACTGCATTTTATTGGAACTCCTTTCAGTCTACAGAGCATATAAATGTCTCACGTTTGGGTGTCATTTCCATAACTTCAATAAGCGAACTTGTTTACTAGTAATACATGGAACAGGTGCAAGCTTGAAAAATTAGCCGGATTAAGAGGTATTTTGTGTTAGGTTTTCCTGGTTTTTATCACTTTCTCGTGAAGAATAAAGGAGTAATAACGTCACAAGTGCCACAACAGTTTCACTCCAGAACCTTAAGGTATAAGTCACTCGTAACCACTTTCCCACATGTTCAGACATTCGGCAAACCACACGTGTTGCAGAATATGCCAAACGTACATTGGCATTTGCTTACAGTGTAATCGTCGACCTACAGACTGAAACTGTCTTAACTTCACTGAATATTCGAACCTGGTACATATTGTTAGAGCGACCGACTATTACATATTCCATTCTATAGTGCCCAAGTTTCTACGCTGTATGGGTCCTGCTGTGCAAGGAGAATTGATGGCTCGTTAGTTCTTTGGGGAGTTCTACTAGAACGGACATCTTTGTTGTACAAGTACACCACTTGGGACAAACTTCCTAGAGAAAGGGTCCGGCTACTTATGGGTCGTATAACGAAAAGTGTTTTATGTCGCCCTGCTGTAAGAGAGGTTGCCTGGAATTTGGGAAACCTAAAGCTGGCTACGTGTTTTCTTAAGCAAAGGGGTTAGATGCTGAGAATATTGAATGGCAGCACCACACTACACACAAAATTGAAAACATCACAAGCTAACATCTTTTAAATATTAATTAATTTTCAGTACGTCATAAGCGAGCTACGATAAAGGTGTGAAAATCTGCCTGTAACCTATACTGCTGTGCTGGTCATGAATATTCAGAAATTGAGATAAAGTGCTTAAAAGAACACAGTAAATACTGGGGAAATTAAGTACAAAGAAATAAAAAATTACAAGACGCAATACAAAACCAGACAATTATGTAACAAGGAAGTTCAAAGTAGGCCTATATTTGACCATAGATAAATGTAGTAAATACGTGACATATTTTCTTGTGTACAGGTGTCTCCTGTTTTCTGTGTTTGGTCTGGCAGTTAGATGATCACAAGAAATTACTGTGCAGTGAATAGAGCAGTTTATGCACTTCGCATAAGCCCAACACTGTTTGTTTGTTAGGGAACAGTTAAATGCATAGAGTAAATGTTATGTGGCATCAAGGTGGTGGTCACAAAACAGAAAACCAATAAGCTCTCACATTGCTTAGCACTTGATCAGTGCGAATATATATGCATAACAGTCCCATTTTAAGCGATTAAGTTCGTTACTTGAAGTTAAGTTATTTTAAGAAAAGGTGATCATGTCACATTCCAGGCGTTTAGTTGCCAGATGCCCACACCATGTTTTTCTCTCTTCCTATTTCGGTGTTCCCTTTTCAGAACCACCCACCATCGTTTCTTGCTCATATTTCATTCATTTTTAACCAATGATATACAACGTTGGCAGTTAACAGCGTCACTACTTTTAAGACAGCCGATAAAAGAACGAAGGTGGATAACGGAATTGTATACGTGGAGAGTTTATGACTGCCACAATCAGTAGGCGAGATCATAATAAATTTTGAATAGGAAAGGCTTTTGTCAATATGCAGTTTATAAGAAATACGTCCATTCCTACAGGCTGTGAAAATGTTACACGCTTTGTCGTCCATCCTGCTATACGACATAACACGCACGCACGCGCGCGCGCGCGCGCGCACACACACACACACACACACACACTCACACAGCAGCAGCAGCAGCAGCAAAGGCAGCCATTCGAACAGTCATGTTTTCAACGCATATTGTAATACTGGCATATGTATCTACATACACGTCACATACGAGGCACAACATGCACAGTCCCTGCACACACCATAAAAGTCTAGAGGGAGGTAGATATATAGCTCAAATAATTCTTAAACTCTGGACTATATGGTAAGGGTCGGTCAAATTCAGGACCCTACAGCTTTACCCAGGAGAAAGAGCGCCCAGTATTCATTGAATAGGAGACTGTGTGCGTACCGGAGTCTGTCTGTTGGCGTTTCGGAGAAATCAAAATTTCTTTCGCCTGTTCCGATGCCAACACCGGATCATCCAGCCCGTAGCCTAGTCATTCTATTCGCTACGCTAATTTAACCCTTTAAAGACGAAGCGTATCTGTTTTATATAAAGACTCAGTGCGTACCGCGCTGTAAACACTCTCCACTTCGGTTATAAAAACCAGTCACTTAATGTTTTGTAAGGTAAAAGTTGCTGTTTGTTCTGAGATCCGTACAAAACACATAAACGCAATGTGGGCACAACGTAGAATTTTTTAATGTTAAACCTGGTGGTACGTAAATTTACCGCTAGGCTTTAAAATGTTAAAGTAATAATATCACTATGATATATACATACTGTCAGATCGAAAATCGAATGCAGAGTAAGGACTATTGTCCTATTCAGTGCAGGTACAAATAGAAGTGAAACCAAACTGCACTACAACATTTACAATACTGTGTATGAAGAAGGCTTTTGTATGCTTATACTGCATTTTCATCAGAACACCCTACGTACCAAGGACATCCTACAAGATAAGTCTACAGTAGATGGCGTTCCATCTGTGTACACAGGAGTACCTGGGTCCAAAATCTGATACGATAACTAAGCAGTCCTTGTGGGTTGCCTCAGGCCTTTCAGACAAATGCTGAGATATTAATAAAATGAAGCCACAGCAGCCCTCATTCTCGTCTTTGCCAAAGTACTGTTCATTAGTCACATGCTTGAGGTTATGCAACATTAAATACAGCAAGCATCGTTAAAATTACACAAATTAATAAACTACCGGCGAAGCCGCATTCAAATTTGGGATTAAGCTCTTTGTTTACTGACTACAGTAAGAAGGAAAGCAATCGACAGAAAACTGTAGCAATACATTCAATACATTTTATGTGCATTTGTTGGTGCTTTAAAATTGTAAGCTGATAAAAACGAGTTGACAATTTGTTATGTTACAATGGGACGAGATATAAAAATAGGGAAGTGATAGCATTCAACAAATATATTCCTTCACACAATATGTTGTCTGCATGATTTTTTTTTATTTCTGTGTTACTTTCTTCGAAGAGAAGGCATGTTTTTAACGAAAGAACACATTTAATCGAAGAAACAAAAACACTAATCACCAACAAATGCATAAAGAGAGTTTTATCATCAATCGTAACACACTCCTACATGTTTCGACCCTACTGGGTCATCTTCAGGGAGAACGTTTTGTTATCGTTACACTAAGGTTGCATTTTATAGTTGAGTGAGAATGTGCTGTTGACTGTGTACTGTGTACTGGAGGCGTGAACTCTCTGTGGTCACGTTCTGCTGGCCTGCAGAGAGTTCACGTCTCCAAAAACAACGCAGTACACAGTCAACAGCACATTCTCTCTCAAATATAAAGTGCAACCTTAGTGTAACGATAACAAAAAAGTTCTCCCTGAAGATGACCCAGCAGGGTCGAAACATATAGAAGTGTGTTACAATTGATGATAAAACTCTCTTTGTGCGTTTGTTGGTGATTAGTGTTTTTGTATAATACAGTGCACGGACATGGAACACATTTAATCGAAGACACACTTCAGTTTGGTTTGCAAACGATAACACTTTACTGACGACGCTTAGAATTAAATGCTGTACCGATGGATTTTTCTGCAGTATCAATTGTATCAACCAGCTTGAGTGCGAGATTTTGTATGCTATCTAATAAGTAACCAAGTAATTATCTGCCAGTATAAATCGAAGGCTTAACAGAGCTAAAACAAGGAAAGTCATAGGACCCGATTCTCAAACTTTCTATCCGTTTATGATCTACACAACTGATTTCCTTACGATTTAACTCAATGCTGCTTCTTTCGTCCACCGCTCCGTCTCCAATCAAGCTGCGTTCAAAACGTTTCTCTAACAAGAGTCTGTACTTTTAACTACAAAGTTATATGGTTATGCATGTGAATACAAAATATCATATGAGTAGGGAAGTAAACGGCACGTCTTCACAACTAGGAACGACAAATTTATTATTATTATAGCCGACTCAGAGAGTGAGTGTTAAATTTCGAATTGTTTCTGAACATATTACTGCGAAAGACCGAATTTTAAGGAAGTTATAGCTAGGGAAAGAACTTATTCTTTTCTCCAGTAGCGTCCGGACAGACCTTGGGGACCATAAAAACTCCCGTTCAATTGGAAATGCGGGAGACGGTTCTTCCCCTGGGGTAAAGCGGCCGGCGCATCAAACTTACCGCTCAATTTCATATAATGCCAATATTCAGAAAGAGGGAAGCGACGCAATACCCACTCTCTCAAATATGCCATAGTGACATGCACAGGGACAAATTTACTTTTTCCTTTCTTAACCCCTTAAAGACGAAGCGTAAACTACTCTATTTAAAGACAGCTCGTACCGTGAAGTTAACACTTTTCATCCCGGTTATAATACCCGACCAGTTTATGTTATATAGGACAAAAGTCACTGTTTGTTCCGAGATAAATAGAAAACACACAACTACAGTGAGGGCATAACGTAGAATTTTTTAATTTTAAATCTATTGGTGCATCAAGTAATCAGTAGGCTTTAAAAGGTTTATATTCTACTTGGGATATAAATCTAATGCAATTTGTTCGGCGCAATAAACACACATCCTAATAATTAGAGGTTTATCAATTACAGAATATTTCCTGAGCAGTTGGTAGGTAGTAATTCTCCACTCAATAAATATTACAGTAGCAAACAACTGTTACGGTTCATCACAAAGTCATAATCTACATCTGCACGGACTGAGCCAAGTTCTGTTGTACAACCATGCAAACGTTAGTCTTATATACAGTATTCGTTTTATTCCATGAAATGTCCCGTACGGCGCATTAAAAATAAAATTGTTGATGCCCGTTTATTTCCCACTACTCATATTTAATTGTCCTAGATTTGACATCAGAAGTAACCCTAACATATGAGACAAATGTCTTCTAAAATCCATTAAGAGCCACGTTTATCAAATTCCAGCCCTCACAAAGAATAATACAAAGGTGCGTCATAAGTATGAGACAACAATGACTAACCGCACTGATAATGAACCTCTACAGCAGATGTTTTGTATGTACCTACGACCCTCGGTTAAAAGACACAGTGGAATTTTATTTGCAAGAACTGTAAATTAGTTACAAAAATGTTTTAAGCACACGTAAAGTACTTAATTTACCTCTCAAACGTGTAAATTTGGCGAGGTGTTAATATAACCTCTAAACTTACGCACAACGAGTACTTAGTGTAAACTTATATATATGTGGAGAATTTAAATTAGAATAGTCATTAGCAATTTAATATTAAATCTCTAACCTAAATGGGCCTACGTTCATCCTGATTCAAGTCTTTGTATTATTATAAGGTTCTTAATGTCTCCGTACACAAAACTGTTGCAAGAATCCGACCAAAATTCCTAAATTCCGCATGATAACCCTAACATTTTATTTCACTTTGCGACGGAAATGAGAGGTTTATGGAGCAACCAGATATAATGAACGAGTAATCCTCGTCCTTATTGTTGACGCTGATAAGCCGGCAGAGGAGATATGTGGGAATAAAATACACCTGACTTTTAAATTTGGCGAAAAATGTAAAAAGGAGAGATTTATTACAAACCAGGTTTTGGTAGACGGTGAGAGTACAAGTACTGTGAAATAACTATGAAAACCATTTTGGAGTACCAGTTATGCCCTTCAGACATGGCTTGCTTCATGAATTCTAATGTGAACGGCGCTAAAGGGGCACGCAATGTCAGCCACTCGGCGCAGAACCAGTTATTCTTGCGGTTAGAAAGAAGACCTGACTCCGCTGGGAACAGGTTTCCACAGTCTAGACACTTCGTATGAAGCATTCTCTGAATAAATATCTGGATTGCACGTCCCGCTCTTAGAGATATAATCCCAAACTATCATTTATATAGAGAGAAATGTGGAACTGAAATACGGAACACAATTATAAAGCTGAATTACGCGCTAACAGAGCAGGAAATAACAAAACAAACAGTCCCTGGCAAATATTCAGGAAAATGTTTCTATATTAAATATAGGCAAATATTTAATTTGTGAAAAGTATTCAAAGTATAAATATTTTTTCTTCGCCGCAACATTCCAACCTTCTTAAATTTTTCTAATATGAAACGTATATACTAATATATTCTACATTAATCACACGCTAAATTGTTAATTTGTGAAAAATAGGCAAAGCATATTTTTTTCGGCACAACATTCCAGCCCTCTTAAATTTGTCTAACATAAAACATGGAATTCTAAAAATGTAAGACCCAGACTTTTCCTTTCTAATCAGTATGTCAGCTACGAAATTTAAAAAAAAACATAATTTTTGCTTGTATTTTCCACGAAACATAAGAATTGTGTTGAATTTTTATAATTTTTCAAATGTTGTCTATAAATACCGTGAAGATACTACGGTATGTCATCATTACTTATTCCGTCTTGCGACCGGTCCATAGCCTCTTCCACGGCCAGTTCTCCACAGAACCCGAACTAGTAAGTCCTCTTTCAAGTGCAAGCACCTCCTCTTTCCTTAACGTCATCCAGTAGCTGCTTACGTCTTCTTCCTCGACTTCCCGTCCCTTCTATGTTTACTATCGCGCTATGTAAGATAATTGCTACACAAGATCTGCCTATACATCGTTTTGAATATGTAAAAGAAAACATGAAGTTTTACTTTATCGTCGGATATGGATGAATCTTTGATAGTTATGTAGCACCTAAATTAAATTTAAAAAATTCATCTCACAGCCTGTTATAAAAATAATTAAATAAAAACAGGAGAAAAGTTAAAAAATTAAAATAATCGGTTCCAAGTACAGAATTGAAAGGGACATTTCCAAAATGTGTGAGAGGAGCCTTCTTTTGTACACCAGCCCGCTCTTCATATATGCCTTATGGCTACTTGTAAACAAACTTGTGTACTGAAACTATAACGTTTAACTTTCTAAAGAAAACAATAGTAGTTTTCTGTAAAGCTAAAAGACACACAATCCAACTGAAGATAATATTCTCGTACATAAGAATACACAAACCAGCATTCTTCCTGAGTTCGTTATTTTGAATATTACACATAGCACAATTGGTCTTGAGTATGTAATACTTCAAGAGACGTTGTCTAATCGTTTTAGACAGTCATTCCGCTGTACAGGAGAAATTGAAATGTTCATTTAAAGTTTCACTACATTACTCCAAAATTACAAAGTAACCTGTAAAAGCAAATAACTAATAATGTCATTTTCAGCCCAGATGTGTTTTAATGCAACATGAAAAATGACGTTGTGCAATTTGATTTTTTGCGTGTCTGTCTATGTAGTTAATTCATTTCAAGGGGAAAAGTGAACTTTTCATTAGATCGTTTGTCTAGGGCGTATTTCATTCCAACATCCCTCACTCATTTCATCCATAACAACCCCAAATAATTAAGAACTTTCTAATTCATTTTAATAATTGTATATTAACATATCTTTGTAAAATTATACGTTGTATTGCACACTTAACGTAACTGCCGATATTATAAATACACACATTACAATAAAGTTAACCATCTCTTCTGAGGCACAGCAGTCAACCTAGACCCTAAGACGCCTCAATATTGGAGTTCCTAAGTCACACACAGTTACACAGGAGCAGCCGGTAGGACACGTCTGAATGAGTGATGAGCTCGTCGCAGAGGCCGCTACCTACATAAAACAAAACAAACAAAACAGACGAATAACCATGCCCTCAGCGGGATATGAAACCGCGATCCCCATAATCTAGCGCCTGCAGACCTACACCTTAGACCGCACTGCCACCACGATCGGTGACGTGAAAAGTCAATCTCGATAAATTTGTACCAGTTCTTCAGAGTATACCGATTCTTTCACATTCAGGAGCTTTCCACCATTAAAATGCAGGCAGCAGTCTCTTCTGAAATATCTGTATCTGTCTACAAAGTTTCACGATGTCACGTTACGGGACACAGTAACCCTGGTAATAAGTATAGGCAGTTTACACAAGCATGACTCATGGAAAAACCTATGAACCGAATACAAAGCAATTGTCTTTACGTGATTGAAATTATATTATTATATGAGATTCTCATTTATTTTTGCATTGTCTTTGTATATAGGAAAGAGCAGGGCGTATTCGAGTCACACAGGATGACATATATTTTTTAGAGACAACATAATATTTACACCTTTAGATAATTCCCTAAAATGTCAAGGTTTAACCTTTTAAAGACGAAGCGTGTCTGTTTTATATAAGGACTAAGTGCGTACCGCGCTGTAAACACTCTACACTTCGGTTTTAGAAACCTGTCTCTTAATACTGTGTAAGGCAAATTTGCTGTTTGTTCTGAGATCCACACAGAACAGGTAAACGCAATGTGGGCACCACGTAGAATTCTTGAATGTTAAACCTGGTGGTATGTAAAGTCACCGCTAGGCTTTAAAAGGTTAAATAAGAATGCTTCAAACTCTACAACCTTTCCCTCTCTACATTTTACTTTAATTACACCTATATATACGTGCAGTCACTTAGCCTTTCATACTGGCACGAAAGAAATCTCAACCAGTGAAACCTTGCAGTAAGTCCGTTTCATGCCGGCTGCGATTTTAACCTTTAAAATACCACTGTGGCCTCTGACAGAAATGACAGCTACGGAGAAATTTCACAAGGGGAAATTAAATTAACAGTTCATTGCATCTTGTGTGTTCCTGCTCTTCAAGTGCCATGCTATGTTTCAGCAGCAGAAATGGTGAATGTCAGAAAAGTTACGGTATGTGACTGCCCATGTTTTCTGCATCCATTACATTATTTGTGGTATTTATCTGAATTAAAAATTTAATTCTAATATCATCTTCGCTCATCCCAGTGGCCGCGCGGTCTAAGGCGTAGGTCTGAGGCCGAGCGCTTGCTGGGATCGTGGGTTCGAATCCCACCGGAGCATGGATGTTTGTCTCTTGTGAGTGTTTGTGTTGTCAGGTAGAGGTCTCTGCGACGGGCCGATCCCTCGTCCAGGGGTCCTACCGACTGTGGTGTGTGCCTAAGTGTGATCAAGTGCAAATAAACAACCGCGACACCTGCTGTGAACAAGTAGGTAGAAGAGGGATGGACTTCGACGAATATCATCTTCGACAGATAACCTTCTAGCATCAAGCGAACTACCTGAATGCGGCCGACGTGTTCGCGAGAAGGCAATGGTCATCCAGCTAGTCAGAAAAATCACACATTTTATATAACCCAAATTTTTCTTACTGGGTTCACAAACACCACACACTTCTGATTTATCTGAATCCATTTCATACCCACACCTTCTGTTTCATCACAACTACGTTTACGTATACAATTTTTTTTTATTTTATGGTTTCCAATGACAATAATGTACAAATTCCTTCTCTTCCCCACATGCTACATATGCTTCCCATATGACCCTCCTTCTTCACATCAAGAAAGTAACATTTTCTGAAGAGCAAGTCTTACAAAACTCATCACTACATGAATAGTATGTACAATTCTCTGTTATTTATTCTCTCGCACTTCAAAATATTCACCAGTTCATATGTTTAAAACAACATTATTACTATTGTTGAATAGATCACGTAATGTATCATGTATACGCTTGATGTTTACATTACCTTGTCTGTGACTGCAACCACGGCTTGCCGCTGACTCGCCTCCCAAGTGCGTCTGTTTGGGTCAGCTCTATGTTATTAAAATAAATAACGCCAGTCCATGACAATTGACAAAACCGTTTATAATTCACCGGACTCGTGCTCAAGAACTGCCAGTCAAATGAAATCAAATTTGTTTGTTGCGTCCCAACTACACTCTTCTGGATCAGACTGTTGGTTTTAGAAGTACATAGTCACTACATTAAGAGCTACCAGATGGCCTGCCGAATATTGCCGATCAGTATTTTCATAGTTTTGCCTACTCCCTAAAGAAAAATGTCGGAATAATTACACCAAGGGGCCAGGGACCTTACCTTAACTACATTTCCCCTACACGTTCACCGCTCCATCCCATTCGATGCCCCGTACAGCAATAAGGCAAAAGAATGTCATTCGGTATCCTACGAATCAGATAAGGAATGTGATCTGAAAATAACCTTCCTCAATCAGAAATATCACAAATATTACAGAAATAAACACATAGGCTTACAATAGGGGTGTAATGGCAGATTCAACCCTGAGAACTGATGAACTGATTTTATACTGCATGGAAAATTTCTAAAACAAACACATTAATCTCTAAAATATAAAACTGCAGTGAAGACAAAAATTTCTTAAGTAAAAAGTGGCCTTTCACAAATAAGGCTACATAGCAAAAGAAACGCGGTTCCAAGGGTCCACTCCGTTTACACGGATACAGAATCTCCTAAAATAACACGTTCTTGAATTTTTATCTCTGAATTGCGAAGTTATTAGGACGTTCTCAAGATCTGAAAATGGTTTTGCAGTTGCATGTCTGGTGTCGGGTATGTTTCTCTCTTTTTTTCATTTTAAATTAAACAAGTAACAACTGAGTCGCCTGCTCAAACTATGCTGCCTTAGTTTCTGCAGAAACAGAGTGTGACGCTGTCATGTCCCCCTCTGTTCCCAAGAGACAAGGCGGCCTTCCAATTTGTATCCTACGCAGCAGGGTAGAAGGTAAGCTGCAGCTTTCTTTCCTAAGGCAGAGACGTCAACATTTTTGCCTCTGCGACTAAATGCATCTGTAGCACTTTCCCATCCTGTTATCCTCTTAAAAAGGACACTTGGCTCTTAGTATGATTTCGTATTAAAGAATTCAAGCCGTACACATTACACATGCGTAACTCGTTCATTGATTAATAATACCGAAAGCGTGAAAATAGTTTTAACCCAAAATTTCCATATTTTGTGCTAGTAGCACGTTGATATGCAACCTCAAACGTACGCTGACAATATGCACTTTTTAATAGTGTTACGGAAGTTAAGCAGTCTGTTTTACTGAAATAATAGAGTGATTGTCTATAAAGCTCCAAGATGTTCAAAATTTGTGTTAATGAACAACATGGATATTACATTAACCGTACAGATTTCAAGGCGTCATAATTCGAAACCAAGAAAATTTCTCTAACTAATCATCTCCTTCGAGCAGAATGTTCTTGAAACTTCCCTCCACTTCTAGAAAGATACTCCGACTGAACAAACATAAATCTTGCTTTTTTGCATAGGTAGGCACATTAAGCATATGGATATTAACCGCAGATACAGCACATAAAATTTATTTTTTCTCACAAAATTCAGACTGCTTAAGCACTGTGCACTCACAATTTAAGGATAAATGGCCCAAGCGTGTATTTGAATAACTCGAAACACTTTGTCAGATGTGAACAATAGAGGAATGAGATTTTGTGAAGAGTTGTAAACTTCTAACTGCTTAAAATAGACAAGAGCATTTGAATTTACTCAGCTTCAGAACAAAGAGATGATAAACAAAGGCGACAGAATGAAAAAAAAATGAAAAGTTTAAGTCCACTCACAAAACACCGCAAAGCTATATGCCCCTTTGTACCACAAGCTCGCCAACATAAACAACTTTTGTCTCACAGCGTTCAACATTCTCACTTCTACAGCGCTTTAAATTCAAAGCTGTGAGTTTCTAGAATTTGTAGACTATTTTGAGAAATGTTAAATGATAGTTAGCTAAACCAGGTTCATAAAAGTGGCAGGTTATATGCATTCCCTACTGCTCAGATCTGGGACAAATGTTTATGACCCTGTCTACAATTCAGCAGTCCAGAGTTTTCTCAGCACTCGAAAAGAGCTACGCCCCACTCACTCGCTCTCCAGATGTCGCGCGGAAGGGCTCGTGGGAGAGACATTTTAGTTTCTTTCAACTTCGCGCGTTACACGAATGGTTTATTCTGCTTAACGTTTTCCGAAACAGAAGCAGCAGGGGCAAGTAAGAGGAAGTACTACGATAAAGCATGCGTCATGTTTATACTGTAGTGACACACCTCGACACGAACTCTGCTAAGCCCTGTGGAAACCACAGAAAAACTTCTATAGTACATAAGTAATTATCTAGTATATAAATCGCGGATTCTATAGTATTTCTTCACAAATTGCTCGGAAAACGGAAATAGTGGCTTGAAATTCTTTCAGTTATATCATGTGGCTAGCAGAGCTGTAAATTACGTAATATAAAGACTTATTTTTGTGCATTTCAACCATGTATACCAAGATCCACAGAGGGATACATTTCCGAAGTATAATTTCAAATTTCCGAAATATTGCCACGTTTGATGAGTAATGTGCAACGATATTTCATACAAAATTGATATATTCTCACTTCTTCATTACGGTCCAAGCTCCACATTTTTAGATACAATTTCTTCTGACAGACACAGTATCATAAACCTTTCACAAGAATATCTGACATTTCCGTGAACAGATATTGCATTTCTATCGCACGTCACACTTCCTGTGATACACTATACACGTACATTTCTATCGCACGTCACACTTCCTGTGATACACTATACAGGTACATTTGCATCCGCCTACACAACAAACAGTGTACGTAAATTTCAAACTACAACTTAATTATATCACTTAAAACAGTGACTTCAGCGGCACATCATCAGGCCCACATATGAACTTTCTGCAGAAATTAGATAAAAATCTACACATTTTTTAACTATTACAACAGCTTTGTTAACTACTAGGGCAAATATTACATTGAAGCAAATTAAACGTAACTTATATTAAGTCTCAAAATTAATAATAAATCTATGCCCTTATCTTTGTTTTGCTCTGAATCCCTTGTTGCTGTGACCCACAACAGAACATCGATAAGAGCGTCTAAAATACTGTTTGAGAACAGAGAAGGCTTTGATACCCCTGCGTTAGGAACACCTGAACTGATCTGACCCTTTTTATGGCGCACTATGTGCGGATGGCTACGAATGTTGTCCCACATTAATTCAAACACACGGTATTGGGTTTGCGATGTAATCACAACTCTAATCGTACGAGTACACGTGTCATAACTTTAATCTAACATTGCCTACATTCATTACAAATTCAGCTACTAGCCAGGCTTACTTGCTTCGGTAATGTGCCACCACAGTAGCACGACACGTAGTGCTGTATTCTACAGGTAATTGATCGTTCTTTTTTTTCTTCTGCTTTGCGTGAAAGGTCTCAAGTTTCCACCCACACTATAAAGTTGGTTACTATAATTTACACATTTCCAAGTGTGCATTCTGATGGTGCTATGACTCCTCTATCTCAAAAACGTAACTTAAAGCAAAATGACCGATTAATCGTTTAAAGACGAAATGTGTTTGTCGTATGTAAGTTCTCAGTGCGTAACGCGCAGTAAACACTCTCCACCTCGGTTACACAAAACCAATCTGTGAATGGCGTCTAACGTAAAGTCGCTGTTTGTGTTTAGATTCATAAACAACACATAAAGGCAGTGTAACCACCATGTATAGTTCCCGAATGTTAAACCTGCTGGTACGTAAAGTAGCCACTCGGTTTAAAAGGTTAAGGTTTAAACCTCTGGTTCCTACGAAGTTTCATCGCAAGTTCGATATTTACGGACATACATAACACGATTCACCAGTAAAGGTAGAACAGATATCATCTGGACTTATTTATACATTTATCCAATATCTGCAACTTTAGTGACCGAAATCTCATCGATTATTTCACTTTAGAGTGCGGCGAAACGCTTGGTCTTGAATGGCGTCTTATGTACGTCTTTTATAGGATATCAGGTATATAGTCACACTACTGTGTTGTCGCTGCATTTTCCAGCAAAGCCTCCCCATGACGTGACATTCGGCACAAAAGTGGAGTACAGACGTAGCTCTAGTCATTATTACCGCGGTGATAGTTGGGGGTGGGTGGTCAACTCTACGCCCCGGCCGCTCTACTCCGGGCAAATAACGCCGCAACCCATTTTAAAGGAGGCTGGGTGGATCCCAGGGCCGGTCTGGACGGGGAGGGGGGGGGGGGGGGGGGGAAATCTCTCGCAAATGGCGTGGTTCGAAAATCGTACCATCCAGCCCGCAGCCATACCGTCTCCTCTATCCAGGCCCCGGATTTTCCAGTAACACAATGCCTAGCATTCCCGGAAGATGTACACTTTTAATAATGCACAAAAGTATTAGAAAAATGAAACTTGAATTTCAAGATGCTTTATCAGTTTGGATTATTTTAATAAAATACTTATGTTATTATTAGAAAAATTAGTTTGTTTACAACGGCTAAATTATTACAAACCCACAAGTGTATTCGCGTAAGAAATTTTGAAGTTATTTTCTTTTTATGCTGATATGTTCTTAATTCTAAACGCATGTCTGTGCCACCCACTGCTTCTAATACAGCTACGAAGAAACATGGTGGCAGGTAGGAAGAAACCAGCACAGCTGGCGCACAGACATAGATCTGTGTAGTTAGTGGTAAGGACAGGGTACTTTTTTGAATTTCTTTCGAAGTCCGTTTCTATATACTGTGCAGAAACTGTCCACATCTGCGCTGTTTCCAGCAATTAACAATTAGGTCAGTGTCAGTTGGGGGCAGTCAGTTTTAGGTCACGTGATTTATACCACGATACATTCGAAAAAGGGTTCTTTGCAAAGAAGGGGGACACAGACAGGAAACTGTTCTCAATGTATACAATTTTATGAAGAACAAAAGAAAAAAAGCAAGAAAGGAAGAAAGAAAGCAAAAAAAAAGCGCCCGAACATTACACGGGGGGGGTCTCCTAGGGGAACGAATGTTTCCTAACACTTCGGCAAGCTTTGCAGTTGCCATGTTCAGTGTGAATAAATTTGGGGGTTAAAGTGGACTATTCTATAGATGTGTAATAAGGCACTGTGTGGAAGGGTGGTGGTCCTGTTCGTAACCCTCCCCTGACACCACCTGCTGCACTGCTCCACCCATCCCCCCTTCCCCTCCCGCCAGTGAATCCCAGATTCATTTATCCCGTAAATGGGAACTGCGACCTTTGCCTTCAGGAATCTCCTTTCCTCCACGCGGCCTGAAACCGGAGGCCTATCCAAAGCAGTGAAAACCAGATGCAAAAGTGCAGGGATTGGAATTACAGAAAACAGCAACTGGAAGTTCAAAAGAGGGTGAAAAAGTCAACAAAATTTCTTTGTGTGCATATTCTCAAAAGAAGTCGAAAGCAGATGCCCATCTACATTTGTGAAAATGTATCAAAATCCCAACAACCGTATTCTGGACAGGGATATTTAACACAGCAGAAAATGTTATTGAACATACGCATAATAACAGACAATGGAATTAACAACGCTATACGCTGCAGTGACCATGAACTTGATAAATGTTGAGGTAGAATATTAGAGGTAGAAGAAACATAAGCCGTGCTAGTTTTGGGGGCAGTTACAGGAAGTGGGGTCTACATTCAGCACCTCACTCCACGGAGCACCCTTCAATTAGTCAATCATGAATTTCGTCTAAATTTAAGGAAACTGATGGTTCATTAGAGTGATCGTAACAGCTCATTACTAGTCCCTAACCTGAGCCAGATTAATCCAGTCCACAAGCTCCAATCCTATTCCTCTTCTTCGAAAACTGAATCTTTACTCGTCTCCCTCCTTCAGACTTTCCTATCAAACATCCGTACGTCTCACAATTCACACTTTCATTTTGCAAACTACTGCACATAACTTCTTATGCTTTAGCCATTAACATACAAGTATGCGGTTACAGTTGTATGTTATGACTAAGAGGGCAGTGATTGTAAGACTTGCCACTGAAGGACAGACTGCATGCTGCGTGGGTTGAAGGAAGTAAGCTCCTTAGAATGGCTGGAAGTAACAGCCGAAACATGTAGCAGAAACAGTACCAGCATAAAAAGTTATGTGCAGTAGTTGGCAAAATGAGAGTGCATACTGTGAAAGAATACTGCACGGAACATGGACAGTATTAAGTATCCGTACGTCCGTTCAGTTGCTGATATAAATTACAGTTTGTTCTGTTTTCAAAGGTTGTCCTTCTCTTGTGTTATTTATAACAGAAATCAAGATGAAATGCGTCCACACACAACTACGTTCCATTTATTACACAGAAAAGCATATTTCGAACAATTTATTTCATCTCCAGGTTCACATTTCGGAACTCAAGACGACCTAAATTGATCGAAACATATCTTTCTGTGTAACAAATGGAACGTAGTTGTGTCTGGACGGATTGTGTCTTGATTAAAATTTGTTCCAATAACTAAAATCAATTACACGTAATTCAAAATCAGACACTGAAGAATGTTGTGCGGTGGTTATGGCTGGATGACTTGGCGGGATCATTACAATGACAAATACAAAACGAAATACTTCTGAAGAGGCCTAGACTGTTACAGATCTAATAAAGAATATCTGCACGTCCGGTAACACCAAACGCAAATTGACAAAAAGTATTTACACGCACTGTCCGCAGCTCTGTACTTCACACGAATGAACTGCTTTGGTACTACAGTCTTTGTTGTAGCCGACATTAAAAAATGCAACTCTTTCCGTATGCATAATTCTAAATACAGGAGGGAATTTGCCGACCGGAAACCCAACGCCCAATCCAGCAGTTTCTGTTCCCAGTGGATCTCTTGGTTAACGGGAACTGCTGACAAATTATTACTGTTTGTATATCTACGACTGTTTTATACACGCATGTGTGCGTTTGCGTGTTTCAGGGAGGGTGGGAATGGGAAGAACAACAAAATTGTTACTGAAACTAAACCAATAAAAGTAAATTAAGTGTGACAACAGCCAGTTCCCTACGAAGTCGACATTGCACCGAATTGTTGTTATTTAGAACAAAGATTCATGGTCTTCACTCCGGGGAACAGATTCTAGTTGCTGTTTCAACTGGACGACGTTTTAAAACATGTTTCATTTGAGTTTATTTTGTTCCCCTTTGCTAAACATATTGTAGATTTAAAATACACTGCTTTAATTTGCATATTTATGATTCTTTTAGTTAATTAAAATTCTGTAGAATTAGCAGAGATATACGAAGTAAACAGAGAACTCTTTTACAAACACTTCGTTTCTAATTTATTCGCGGAATCTGCAATCGGCAAACAGTTGAACCCGGTTATAATGACATCAGTTTATTCTACACATCGCCTATAGCGTCAGATATTCTGTGGTACCAGTTAATTCCTCGCTGTTAACCATTACATTATACTATTCGGTTACAATAACACTGTTTTATAACGACACAAAATATCCAGTCCCTTTCATGACGTTATCACCGAGTTCGACTGTACTTTATCACCACTTTACTTTTTATTACTATCATTAATATATTTCTAGAGAGGCCGCTACGCAAGTATGTGGAGAGACTTTTATCAGAAAGTCAAAATCGGATAGAAGAAAGATTAATTTCAGTGAACAATGAAATACGTTAGGGAACAATTCTGCTGCATATTTACAGATATACATATACATAAATGTATATCACATGCAGTGTCAAATACACGTACACCTTCGGTTACAGTGCATAATATAATACGCAGTTTATTACGCTGTATAATACTTCAAATCATACTAGTCTCATAAAATTATTAATGAAAGACAAAATTAAAACCCCAAATTAAAGTCAACAGACAACATTAGGGCGATAACTGTAACCCGTAAACTTCGCTTAAGTATTCATTTATTTATTTATTTATTTATTTATTTATTTATTTATTTATTTATTTTGTTTCTAGACTGAAGTATTTACTTTCCGTGTTAAATGTGACCTGCCGCCGGAACGCACTATCCCTTTTTGCCCTTCAATTGTTAACACATTATAAACAGCTGATAAACGAGTAACGAGGCGAAAACGGTGCACAAAATTTGGCTGTAAAGGCACTGTGTTAACAATGCCCGAACGTACACACTTACACACTTGCACACTGTTGATTGGTCTGCTTTCAATCCTGACAGGGCCGGCACTTTGGACATGGGTCTCTCATCATTTCCATCCGCGTTTCAAGCAATTTGGAATATTTCAATGCAAGAACGTGACAAATTATGCGTTCATCCTCTTCAAAACACAATTTTACTTTATATAAAATCAGAAGTTAATAGAGCACCGTTGCATACTTTATCAAAGATGATGAAGAAGGACAGAGTTCTGTTGCTAAAGTTCCTTAACTTATAAAGTTTCTGTCGAAACAAGCGAATTAAAAACTCGGCTTAGATCTGCGGCAGAATGTGTGAGTGAACACATTTAATAGCCCTACTACCGAGACATTTGACACCCTGTACGGCAAGAAATAACAGAGGTTTCCTCTGAAATAACCGAGGAACACAGCTTCAAACTAACACGCCGCAGCTTACAATGTTTAAAACAAATATAAGTAATTCTTCAAGGTTAAATACCAAAAGAGCGACCAGCCAAGGGAAAATAAATCTTAATTAGGTGAGCCGATCATCAAAAAGAGGAACAGAAATCCCATCCACGTCCACTTGTCCCTGACATTTAGAGCAAAATTTTGCAGCTTTCACCGAAAATCATATAATATGCAACTGTTTTAAAATTTAACTGCACCCATTCCGAAGTTAAATATGGATATGGGGAAGAAAATGAATAATTAAGGTATTTCTTTTTATTTGGCCGGTGTAGGGTAGTTAGCATAGCGACTCGCTATAGACTGGACGGTCCAGGAATCGAATCCCGGTGGGGGCGAGATTTTTGTGCCTGTCTAGAGCGGCCCTGGGGCCCACCTAGGCTCCTATGCTATGGGTACTGGCTTTGTGCCTGGGGAAAAGAGGCCGAGGTGTGGGTTTGTCCATCCACCCCTGTCTAAGGCCGATGTTAAAGAAAGGGTAAGTCTATACTTCTACGCCACACCTGGGGTTTCACGGCCCTTTCTAGGGTGAACGTTTTACCTCTTTTCAACTTCTAAAAACCATTTTTCTTTATTAATACTTAGGCATTCGTTGAAAAAATTTTAAATATTTTTCAGTATATTTATCATTGAATAATGAAGTTTACAATGTTGGCTCTATCATGGTTTCAGCTACATTAGCGAATACATTTATTAAAGCCTCTAAGCCAAATCTCGTGTAATTTTTGGCAACAGCACTTTGTGTAAACATAATTCCTTAGCGCAGAAGGTTCGACTTATTTCTGGCACCCCTGTTTTAATCTTAAACCTTGAATACTATCGTTAAAGCAGACAATACAGAGGCACTATATGTGCCATAATTACTGTTATTTACCACTGCTGAATGGGCGTGGCTAAGGAACAGGATAATGTGAGGTAGAAGGAATGAAGGACATAGCAGAATGTGTCTATGCTGTTTAGATGAACATACATGAGGAAGAATGGGCGAATAGGTAGGCCCTGTATTTCCGCCTGATGGACTGTGTTCTTCTTGTATGTAGCTCTGTAGTCAATATTTCTATATGGTACATTTTAACGAGAATTCATTGATGGGTTCAATCAACAAATACAAGCAGAAGAGGAAACTGACATACGCAGTAAAACTTCTTAGAATTATTATTATTACGTTATTACTATCGTTCTTCTTTTCTCAGTTCCTCTACATCCTTGTGGTTCCTGAAATGTGGGCAAAATAAAGTCAGCGAAATTTCAAAGAAAAGCATATCAGGGAATTTACCGATAACTATCTTGCAGTACCTGTTTATTTGCTACGTGAAATGTACCGTATAAACTGACGACAATATTTTATTATAGGGCTCTGATACTCACTACATACGATGCCTGTCACCAACATACAGCAGCAAAAGTAACTTCACTTACCTGAAAAGAATAAAAATACACAGTTATATGTATAGAACGAGTAGAGCTTATTTTACTCTGGCAGTTAAAGAAGGCACTAGTAAGATTCTCTTGACAGTTATTTATGATAAGACAAAGAAATGTCAATCTGACAATTCGAAATAATTATGGTTGCACCTAGCGTAACAATAAACCATAAATTTTGCGCATCATGTTAAAATTACAGGAAATTTTAGCACCGGTGAGCAAAGTTTTACATAACGAAAAAGATTACATTAATTTACATCAAACTTACGTCATTCAAATATGAAGGTATTATGTGTTTTGACACAATTCGACACCATTCCTAAATGTACATTCTATGATCAAATTTCACGAAATTTAACAATAATTTCATATTTGTAAGTAATGCAGAGACAAACAAACTTGTACAGTTTAAGTATAACCGGCACTACCATGTAAGAAATAAAATCCTCCTGCTGGAACTACCTATGAAAATGTGTCATTTTATATCAGAGATCCTAACATGGAATCAAGCTGAGATCATACAAAGTTCCAAAACCGTAACGAAATTGGTAAAATATCCGACGTACAATATTTTTGTTAAATTTCAGTAGGCTAGAGCATTCATGGAAGTATTTACAAGTTTTAAGCTTCGAGTTTGTAAAAGTATTAAATGACGAACCTGCATAAAATAGCATATACAATACGTACTGTTGCCCTCTGCACATCAGTCTTGCTAATATCAGGTGGGGATGTGAAGGTTACGTAAGTGTAGTGAAGTGGAATGAAGGGAAGGTCATGGTGAAATGCGAGTGCATCAGTTCATGAAGTTATGTAATTCATTACTGCGACTGTATTACTGTACAGTATGCTTACTTTCTTATTAATATTAATTCATCAACTTTAGGTTAATTGTAATTGTATTCGTATGTGTATTGTATTTGTAATTGTATTTGTATTGTAATTATATTTATTGTGTTTAGTATGTGTCCTGCTGTGTTATTTTGTGTGACGTATGTTATTTTGTGTGTTTTGTCTTACAGTAGTACCACTGCCACCGCGTAAAAACCCATTTTTCAGTCCAAATAAATATATAAATAAATAAATAAATAAATAATAATAATAACAATAATAATAATAAAGGACTGAATACAAAGGTGCATATCTACGTATTCAATTTTATTGTACCAACTAAATGCACATTGTTAGTAACACGTGAGTTTTAAACACGCAGCCAAGACAAATTTCGGTACACCATCCTCACGAACCACAACATGCCAGGTATTAAAACAACTGCCAGTTAACTAATAACACGCATTTAATCGGTACAATAGATTTAATACACGGATCCAAAATGGACGGAATGGAAAACTTTAAAACAATGGTTCATAACTTGTAGGGAAACCAACCGAGTATCCGCTTACGGGTAGAGGCAAAGGACCGCTTTGGGCCTTACCTTTCATTGTGAAGTAATTATTTAGACTCTAAATCAAAATATTCACTTTTAAGTGTTAGAATGCGCATTCCGTGCTGCGCAGACAGAAACAGGCTGCAGGTGAACAACTGGAAATAGCTGCTTCATGTGGATTCGAGATTTTTCTTCAGTTCTCTGATACACGATGGTCTAATATAATCTCAGATCTGACACATTGTTAATAAATTCTTAATACCTTCGTTCCTTATACTTTGCAAACAGCAATTTAATTTGCATAGCTTTTCTAAGTGCAAACCTGGAACAGTTACAAGTATGAACTGAAAATTTCGTTCAGGAGTTTTGAATAACCTTCACGCCAATTTACAAGTGTCAAACAAGATTTTAAAAAAGACAAAATATACAAAGGACACAAGTCGTGTGGAATATTGAGTGCACAGCTAAGGAAGAATGTGTGTGTGTATGCGTGCGTGCGTGCTCGCGCGCTGTAGAAATGTAACAAAGCAACAGTTTTACTCTCAAATATATTTCAGTCAATTTTCTTTCTTGTGTCCGAAGCCTTCTCAATCGACGACTACACAAAGAGAAGTTCGAAACACATTTCTTGTGTTATTATGTCCAGAAGCCTTATATGAAAAATGGCATGGAAGTATAGGAGAGATCCATACATTCTACTTCCCAGGAACAATCACAAAATTTTCAGAATGGCACTATATATTTTATTATGAACTCGGATCAATCAGAGGTAGAAATACAGAAGCAAAATAGCTTGTAGCAACGGCGATATCTGACCTCCAATGGCCAAGAAAATTCAGATTTCTTCGCTTTTTTATGGTACAGTTTGTTACGAGTATTATCCATGTTTACCAGCAATTTCAGAATCTCAAGCAACAACCAAAGAATGCTCATATAAACATAAAATAATTTGAGGTGGTGTAACAAACAAGAGCATATTGTATGAACTATTCTGTCGCCATGAAAGCCTGAAGACATATATCAACAAGACCATAGTCTAAAATTTTTGTAATGATTAGTTTAATTCTTATCATCTGATAACCAACAGACACGCGACAGTCTGCAGACAGGAAGAAGCCTGTGACATATAGGCCCATTAAATTACACATGTTTCATTTACTTCGGTTACTGGTCCTGTTACTGTGTTCTGCAGATTTTCTTTCTCAGTTTAAAACCAATGGTGCATACTTGTTAGGCTGACATCCCGCTGTGAGTATACAGTATTCGCTTAACAATTACACTACGTCAATCCATGCAGGATATTTCATTCAACTAGATTTGAAAAGCAATATTTGTGTCTTTTCGACATGTTCCGCATCATTTTGTCTATATGACACACTTACGGGACCATGGAATGTATGTGTGTGTGTATGTGTGTACGTACGTATGTATCTATGTATGTATGTATATATGTATGTATGTATGTATGTATGTATGTATGTATGTATGTATGTATGTATGTACGTACGTACGTACGTGTGTATGTATGTACGTACGTACGTACGTATGTATGTATGCACGTATGTATGTATGTATGTATATATGTATGTATGTATTATGTAATTATGTGTGTATGTGTATATGTATGTGTGTATGTATGTATGTATGTATGTATGTATGTATGTATGTATGTATGTACGTACGTGTGCGTGTATGTATGTGTATATGTGTATTATGTATGTGGATGTATGTATGTATGTACGTATGTACGTATGTACGTACGTACGTACGTACGTACGTGTGTATGTATGTATGTATGTATGTATGTATGTATGTATGTATGTATGCATGCATGCATGCATGTATATGTGTATGTATGTATGTTTATGCATGTATGTGTGTATGTGTGTATGTATGTATGTATGTATGTAGGTAGGTATGTATGTATGTATGTATGTACGTATGTAGGTATGTATGTATGTATGTATGTGTGTACGTATGT
>BLKM01001233.1:0-10192 GCA_013340265.1 Coptotermes formosanus
CCTGTAGTGAAGACAACTGTATCCCTGTAGTGAAGACAACTGTATCCTATAGTGAAGACAACTGTATCCCTGTAGTGAAGACAACTGTATCCCTGTAGTGAAGACAACCGTATCCCTGTGAGTCACTTGCCACTACTTCAGAGAAAATGCGATGTCATGACTACAGTAACAGAGGATGGTGTGAGAAGAGATGAGATTGAATGTTAAGATTACTGTCGCCACCGGTGGGTAGGCTACCTGCCTACCAGAACACGTGGTGTCATTTTTATATATGACGTAGAGCGTGCATCTTGCCATTAACTTACCAAGACCAACAAACGCACATAGTAGACACACATATAGCGTGTATTAGAAACCCCTGTGTATGTTTTGACAAACCTTTGTCATCGTCAGGGGGTTCAAGCAAAGGTGTACGAGAACTTCACATCCATTTACATATTGAAAATATCACACATTAGAAATTTAAAACATACAAATTCGTAGTGTGATGAGGACAAAGGTTTGTGGAAACATATGTAAGGGATTCTAATGCACGTTGTATGTGTGTTTACTATGTACGTACGCTTGTTGATGTTATTTATTTCACATGGTGCCATATTCCCAAGACCTAGATACGTTTAGTTTTAATCAGTTAAAACGGAGTTCGTATGCAACCGAACTCTATAACACCTGCATTCCTTACGCGCATTAGTATTCCAGCTGAGGGCCTATTATAACTGGTCTGTCTTATAGCAATAGAGGAAAGGCTGATTGGGTCTCCATAAAATTTTGTTGGACAACTTTGGACCTATGGGCAATTTAAAAAAAAATGCAATTATGTTCTGTGGAATTTAATTTATATGTGTCAAGAATGAAAGTCTGGTTATCAAAGTAGCCTGCCCTTTTCTTCAAGTACTAGCTACAACGTTACAGATGAATCTAATAAGACCTACTCTTCGATTGTAGCACTGCTGCTAGGATTTATAAAGGGGCAAACGCGCAGTAATTCTTACGCTATGCGCACATTTTCTGACTTGCTGACCATTTTTTATGCGATAACGTTTCACATGTGTAAAAAGGAACGTTCCGCGCGGTCTTGTAATGAATGGCGTTTCTGTAACTGGTAAGGTCTGTCGTAATTGTGCAACAGCCAGACGTACTGAATGGTAAACGTTGCTAGCTGATACAGTAAAACGAGAAGGAGGAAGAACAGACTTATTTTATTTAGTAAATGGCTTGCAAGCGGGGTTCAAATCGTGTTATTACAGACCACTGATTCCTTCCCATATCTTACTGCTTCCCCTCACTCAAAATACATAACATTACCCTGGTCTTGGGATATAAGGTACGACTTACAACACTCGTTGGAGGGGGGGGGGGGTGCAGACAAATAACTTTCTACCAAGGGGCCTGCCTTTTGTATCAAACACCAGCACCTTGCCAGCATTTCTTTACCTGAGCTCTTGAACTGGTGTCATATATTCTTTCTCCTCTTCTTTGGGTTATTTCACGTCCTCTTTAATATATTCCTTGTCGTTCTACACAAACCGTCTCATGGAGGTTTCTAAACTTAGCTGCCATACGTTCTGAACATCCATCAAGTGTCAAAGCAGCCTTATTTCAAGTAACCATGTTTCCATAGCTACAAGAAAAAATCACAGCAAATCTTATAAGAACGTTCCGCCTTAGTAGTGACTCCAATGTGCTGCCGAGACTTTGACGAAGCAGAATGCTTTCAAATCATTCCGTAGGTGATGCCCTCTTAACACAAAGTCACGTTTCATTAACATTAACAGGTCTAGAGGGCTTTATTTTTAAACCTTTGTGTAATGTATTAGTTCTCCTTGTTACTGTCTTCTTCAGCCATTTCCAAGCAAATCCCTTTAATTGCTATTTATTGCTGGAGACAAATCCTTTTACTACAAGATACTAAACAGCTGCTGTAGGGGTTTCAAGAGTGTGAGGATGTTCGGTTTGATGGAAAATTACGGACTTTTTTAAGTACTGCGTCCACTCTCCAAGTATAAAAGTATGGCTAAATATGGAAGCAATGCGTTCCTCTGAAACGTCTGCAAATTTTCACCAAATGCGTTGTGTCACATGCCAGAGACAAGACATTTTCATGGCCACCGCCTTGAAAATACCGAACCTCGCTTACTGTCTGTTAATTATGCAATTAGGAGCGTCACTCCTTGTGGGATTCGTCTAGCTGTTGCAAAGGTGTAGACTGCAGTAACTGAGTTCAGACAGCTTCTTGAGACAGTGCCTTTCTTCCCGCTGTTATTAGCAATAAATTTGTCGTCGTCTTTGTTGTGCCTTTCTCTTGCGTTTTGTGGCTTTATTTATGTAACGTTTGTGGTTTGGTTTAGGATATCGGTTTTGTTACGTTTTAGTGTGAACCGTATATCTTGTACAGCGACCCGTTGCTTTCTCTACCGCCCCTCGTAGCATGTCGTATAACCACTCGAGTGGAAGTGCCATGGATTCATTTTACGATCTGAACTTACATATTTACCTGTATGTGCCAGCTCCTCAGGGGCCTCACTCATCTCAGGCACGGAAAGTGACACCGTGTGTTTAATCAAGCACCACGCTATAAAGATGTATGGAGGAGTGAAGGTACAATTCCACACATTCTTAACCCTGGCGCTGCTTGGAGGTGAGTGTTTAGCTTCACACGTACCAGTTCTTGTTACATAATAGCGTGGGTCGACTCCAGAGCCAGTGTGGACGCCTCCTTCCGCGAATCACATCCCATTTTCCTGGTTGTCCAGCCTTGAGCTCACTGACTGTCCGAGCTATACCCGTTTAAAAGTACGGTCTATAGCAATGGTCTATAGTAATGTTTCCCAATTTTTTTTTGCTATCGGACGCTTTTTGTCTAAGAAAAATAACCACGGATCCGTAGATCCCTCTTCAGGTAGAACCAACTATAGAATTTCCGGATGATAGGTATCCAAAATTAAAAATTTGTGTCTCAGAACTGATCTTATATAGCTACGAATACCTGCCAGTAGCACACGTAACAATACATTGCATGATTTGACCTTAATTAAACTGACTGTCGCTCGCTTCGTGGTTACAGGAGGTTCCTTTATTAGATATTCTAACTGCCATATGAAATAAATACATCTTCAATTAAGGGAGATGCCCTATTATATTTGAGAAAACATGAGTCATTTAATTAAAAAAGTAAGTAAAGTTCAAAATATCCTTTACAGAAATGTATCTGCGGGTCCCCTGGGAACTGGTCGCGGATCCCTTGGACACAGCGGGAACCACTGGTCTATAGCTAAACCGACCTACTTTTTTAGTGAAGCCTTAAATTCTGGCTGCATTTAATATTAATTTAATACAGCACATTCAGGGAGTGCGTACTGGCATTCATTTCAGAATTGTTGGACTTCTCCTTTGTCATTCAAAGGCGCAGATACCAAAATTAAGTAACACATTAGGCTAGTAAACTTTGTACATAATTCTGTGCAGCTGTGAAACGCGGTCCCTCGAATTTGACCTGAGCAGAGAAAGTGACAAGGCAGTGGAGAAAATTACATGATGAGAAGGTGACTTTTATGAACCCGTGAAGATGGCTCTTTGAGAACCGAAACGCCGGAGTTTTCTTATAATATGGACCATTGCGGATTTTCCCTAGAGACAATGTATTTTGTTGGATGATTTATTAAGTGTTTATACAAATGAATTTTTTGCGATCATTCAACACAACATTTATATACAAGAACAAAATAGGCTACATGTTTCGGCTAAAACCAGCTAACCACCACAGGCCTAACCGCAAGAATATAAAAGAGGTATATTTTACAACTGCGTTTTAGGTTTTGAGATCTTAACCTTCACAAGCTAATATACACGTACGTGGAATACCTGAAAAGTAAACTTGAAGTATATGAATCGTTAAAAACGATATGCTAATGGGTAAAGGTAAAGCAATCCCATTACAGGCCTGGCCAGACCCTGAGGGTTCCAGGAGGTCGAGGCTCCCAGATTTCTAGACAGTCGGCACAAGAAGGTGGTAGGTTTCGGCGGCGTGTACCCCGCAGGAAATATTCCTGGTACTCATTTCTGTTAGAAGCTGAGTCGACCCCATGGCCATAGTGCGACCGACAGGATTATGCCAATGAAAAAATCCAATGGCACCGTCGGGAATCGAACCCGCGACCCGCCCGTTGTAGCGCAGTGCCTGAACCAATTGCGCCACCTAGGCTAGTGGGTAGTACATAGAAAACTAAGAAGTAGGCAACTGGGTATAAATTTCTTACAAGCGGCATCTAGGCCTATATACTGGAATCGGATCACACATACGTAGGACTACCGTCATTTCTTTACCCTTGTTTTGTGATGATTTTCTTCTGTTTATTGAGTATGTTGCAAAGTTTGTTTGTATTACTTAGTTCTTGGTGTAATGTAGTGCGTCACTTTTTACAGATTCTCATGCACGTCTCTACTGCCTTGTACTCCAATGCCTGTTTGTAATTTATACTGTTGTACTCTACAGCGAATATTATTAGGGTGATGAAGGTCAGATGGATCAGGTGGACGGGAATGTAGCACGAATGAGGGTGAGATGAGAAGTGTACATGTACAGAGTTTTGGTCGGAATGGCTGAAGGTGACAGACCTCTAAGAGGAAGGAGGCAAAAAGAGGAAGAAAATATTAAACTGGATCTTAGAAGAACGGGCTATTAATCTGGTTTCAGTGTCTCCTTGTTTTGAACACGGCGATGGCGCTCTGGATTGCATAAAACGATGGATATTTCTTGAGTAGCGTAGCAACTATAGGTTTATAAATAATGACTTACGGCATTGAGTATTTTCATTGATTAAGTGTATAAAACCGATTATTAATTCTTTCACATCACCGTAAACAAAAACTGAGGGGCAGTGCAATTCTTCCTTCTGGTTACCAACCTCAATATACGCAGAAGTAAACCTGTCGAAAGTGTGAGACACAACAATAATATGCACCACGGTTTAGTAAGCCATTCCTTCTTATGCGTGTCTAATGAAAAGCTTAGAGCTGTGTCGGATATATCCTGCACCGTTTGACAGTTCTTGTCTCATAACGTTGGTGTCAATTTGTAACAGCCTGAGCTGGTACATTAGACACAAGTGCAATTGTGTGTCATACCTATGTGTCTAGTACATCAAGTACGCTCTAATTAATTAACAGTGTGACATCAGAACATCAACATCCAATATCTCTAACACAGAGCCTGTCACTGGACCTGACCCTGCGGCACCAGCTCGTTTTACGTTACCAAACAAAATTCCACTGTTACGCATTTTAATAAATCTCAGATAATTAGAAATTTTAGTAAGAAACTCAAAGCGATAAGCTACTTGCTATATCTAGACGTAGATGAAGGCAAGCATTGAGAGGGATCTGAAGAATGTAGGCTGTAACGGTATGGAATGGAATCAACTGTTTCTTCTGGATACATTTCATCATCATCATCATCATCATCATCATCATGAGCTGTGACGTATTAGGCGTAATGCCTGTTCTTTATCCCTCGAGATGAAGCTGGTCCTTCCATCTTTTCCTTGGCCGTCCTATGTTTCTCTTCCCTTTTGGCCTATGTATCAGTGCCTGTTTGGGTATCCTGTCTGTGTCCATTCTCTCTACATGTTGTAGCCATGTACATTTAAAAGTTAAAATCTATCCTAATTCTAGGCCGTTCAGATCGTCTCTGTCCTTTAGGTTTTTTTTTGTTAAAAGTTCTATATCTTTGTCGTGTTTCCAAGGCTTTATTACTTTCCTACCCATCTCATCCTCTTCGATTTAATTACCTAATAATATCTGGCGACGGTATACAAATTATAAAGACAATAATTTTACACTTTTTAGGTAGTTCATGCCATTTTCTCGAGTCCAAAAACCTTTCTCAGAATCTCCTTAAAAGTCCCACCGGGTACAGTTAAGTTGCTTTAAGGGCAGAACAGCAATAGGTCCCTGTCCGCTGTGCATTATGTCTTGCGTAAACGCAACCACCAACAGTTGCCAGTTTACATGGCGGCATATGTTAGCGCGATTGCCTCATCTCTCATCTCCAGCCCTCCTGCTACTTCTGCCTTCTTTGTATGCGATCTCGTTGTTGCTGCCTCTTTTGGAAATTGTAAGCGTGGAAAATCTGCAGCAGCCTTTCTTCTTTACTTCCTACACGAGGTTTAAGTGAATTTTTGTGACGGAAGAGGGAAGACGGACAGAGATGGTAAGTCTGGAAGGAAATGACGTTAGAAATCGCTTTTCCTTAGCATACTTGTTTTGCTTTTCGTCTCAGGTTCATTGATTGCGAAGAGAAGCAAGCGGTTCTTTCGATACCAGAATGCAGAGTGGCTTTTCGTGTAATGGTCTGCTATACTGCCTGTTATGTTGTTGTATAATTTTCTCGTTGGGCTTTAAAAAGTGCTTTAACTCCTACCACAGTCCTACTTTCAGATATTGCAATGCGTTATCATATATGGGTTAAAGTACATGTCTAGGTGGCGTTCACACTCGTGGCCACTGCCAGTCTTTCAATTATTACTCTACACCCCCGCTTCAGAAATGAATTTCCTCAAAACCCAGGGTGATCGAAAAAGAAAACACTTTTAAAGGATAAAGAATAATGATTTTAATTTTGCTGCAATGAGCTTTATTTTTCATACACGTGAAATGTGATTTTGTCTCTAAACATGTGACCTTAAATAGCATGGCAATCTCATAAAGTTTTTTAATGTTTATTATTATCGTTAATAATTTCGGTCTCTGTTTGTATTTTGTTACGTTAGGATTTTATTAGGAGTTCCGCAGATTTTTGTCGAGTACCAAAGGTTTCCGCCGATCACAATGGCCGCGCGGTCTAAGGCGTAGACATGCGGCCGAGTGCTTGCTGGGATCGCGGGTTCGAATGGATGTTTGTGTTTGTGTTGTCAGGTAGAGGTCTCTGCGACCGGCCGATCGCTCGTCCAGAGGAGTCCTGCCGACTGTGGCGTGTGTCCGAATGTGATCAAGTGAAAATAAACAACCTTGACACCTACTGTGATTAGGTAGAAGAGGAAAGGACTACGAACGAACGAACGAACGAACGAACAAAAGAACGAACAAAAAAACGAACGAACGAAAGAACGAAGGAACGAACGAACGAACGAAAGGTTTCTGTGACCAAATTAAACTGGAAATAAGTACTTTACGCTGGTGATGTATGTCAATACGAATTTAGATATCGATATCGAATTCTGTCCATCAAATATGGGCTTTTCAAGTCACAGAAGCAACGTAACTGAACTCAGTCTTCAAGACCGTATGCTGCTCGTAATACTATTTTACTACGTATGTTTTCACAAATATGCAGCCTTAGGAAAACAAATCCTTCCTGAGTCTGCATTTTCATGTTATCTGTGTTATATAACAACGTATATGTAAAGGTGTGAGATCTCAAAGTCCCATGTAGCTGTGAACATTTTCTTTTCATTTTCGCTATCAGCTTGACTATGGCTATATATTAGCCGAAACATGTAACTGGTTATATTTGATGAATGAAAGTTGTGTTTGAACTGAGCACATTCTACTCCTGGTTTCACCTAAAACGCCACGAGGATGAACCACCTTAAGCAAGAATATTTTGTCCTCACCAAACTGCCCTGAAGGGTTTTGTGCCCACTGAGACTCCTGTTCAATAGGGACGAACGGCTCTGTGTTCGGGGTTAAGCTGTTGGGGCATGAAGCTGACCACGCCGCCATCTAGCGACGTGGTTAAGTATGAATGGAGGTGTGACCCCACTCCCCCACATGCTTTATAACGTACACAAGGACTTCGTGAACAACATCTTCTACGGTATTTCCGACGCCTTTGTAAGGTTGCGAGAGGAGACTCTCAGGCCTATATTCGTCCTCACTGTTTGTCCTTCCGTCCTTGTAGAATAACGGACTCCCTCTGAACAGGTTTTCATGTAATTCTATACAGGGGACTTATATTAAACTGTATCGAAGGATTCAAGTTTGGTTAAAATCGGATAGTTATCAGGCAATGTATGTGAAGATGTAAGTACGTTTATTAGCTCTCTGAATTCTTCCGGGAATGAGTAAAAGTTCCAGATAAGTTTGTAGATAAAACGAAAACGCATGTTCCTCGTCGCTGATTTTTCCAAAACCATGCACTTTACGAGATAGTTGCGGAGAACACGGCAAAAAATGTGGCAGAGCCAGAGAAGCCATAATTATGTAAAAGCACCTCGCAGAAAAAAAATGTGGAATTTTCTGCTGGACAATTAAAGCAGAAACACTGCTATTGTGTCAAGATGTGTAATAATTACTGCTTGCCATGAATGGAACTTTGCTGTTAAGATTTATTATGAACGACGGTTAAATAAGAACACGTGTATTGACCACTTTACTCCAGGCTTGTTTATAATCACGCGATTATCTGGGCCACATACTGCAGACTGAAATTTGTTTTTGTGTAACGGGATAATCAGTGACGTAAAGATCGTGTTGTGACGTCAGATCTCTGTGACGTTATCGAATTTTTCCTCTTACCGTTTATTGAGACATAATTAAGGGACACAAAAAAGTGAAATCAAAATATGTGGTACGTACTGCCTATATCTAAGAATGTAAAATATGGAGTGCACATATATTATGCGTATGCCAATAAATTTTGTAGAAAATGTTATTTGTAATTCGGAAGTCACAAACTGCATAATTCGACGGGCGGAAGATTTGAGGTTACGTATGATTAACGAAATTTAGAACAAAATAAAAATTGACATTTAAATATTGTAAAAAGTACAGCGTGGACATATAAATGAGAAGTTCTTCAGAGATTTAAATAAGCGCCCCTAATAATATTGACGTTAAATCATATACATACAATTTGAGCAACATTAAGTGGGAACTCAGTGGATTATCCAATAAGAGTCTAGAATTCAAAGACCTGAAAGCACCTACATGTTACCTTACATGTACGTGTACAGTCTTGTTAAATTAATTTTCTTGGAAGTAAGTAGAGTAAGAGTATGGAACTGAGAAGTCCATTTTTCTTTCAACAGTAATATATATATGCGCGCGCGCGCGCGCGCACGCACTCACGCACACACACATATATACATATATTAATGTTGGACAAGAATCGGACTTGTCTACTTTACACAAATATGACCTTTACGTTAAGGCATATGTTATTTGGAATCATAACACATGTCGCAATTGTAGCCTATGCTGGAGGGGACATAATCCCACATTCTAGAACGGTATGAATTTTTAAATCAGTATGAATAGCTGTTATTGTTTATCGTTGTTTGTGCGCTGGGGAATTTAATTAATTGCCGCAACAGTTGCAGGCACTGGGCACTGGCCACGCCGCAACACAGGCAATGTAAATATCTGCCCAGGGAATTGCATTTGTTATTACCCCTTTATGCTAACGATAAATTGTTAATTTTTTAAATAAGCAATTCAAATACCAGTAAAATATTATTTTATTTTTAATTTCTATGTGTACACATCTGTAAACGGTAAGTTACTTTAAAGAGTGAACTTGGCAGTAGAAATTCATTATTATATAAACGTTTCAGGCACACTAAGGAAGACTAGTGGACCGTACAGGACATATGGAAGCTGATAAATTTTAGTCAAAATACCTCGAGATGAAACCCTTTAGGGATCCTTGTAATTAACTGAACACCCTACAATATAGATGTAAGGCTGAGTGTAGGTATAGATCTATGCATTCGTAACCTCGACACTGGATGAGTGTGAGTGTCCCACTTCACACTCCAGTCTCTCTATCACCCCCTATATACTGGATAGGAGGCTTTTTAGAATCCAAAGTTAGTATATAATTTGTAGGGAAGAGAAAAATCTTTGTCTCAGGCGGGAATCGATACCTGATTGCTGTTTAATATGCGGGCAATTCACTAAAATCGATCAGGGTGTGAGGGTGTGCAGCGTCTAAGGACATAGCCCAGTGGCAGGATCTGGTGAACACGTCAATGAAATTTCAGCCCGAATAAAAGGCAAGAAACTTAGTGGCCGCTTGAGCTTTAAGATTCCTAAGAAGAACTCTGCATGGACTGTGTTATTTCAGACAAAGTAATGCTGACTGGAATGTATGTATTTCAGACAAAGTAATGCTGACTGGAATGTACGTATTTCAGACAAAGTAATGTTGACTGCAATGTACGTATTTCAGACAAAGTAATGCTGACTGCAATGT
>BLKM01001235.1:0-63233 GCA_013340265.1 Coptotermes formosanus
TTCTTTTTGGGAAACTCCAGAACTTCTGGTCTGCTCCAAATTCTGCGGAGTCCTCTAGAGTGTCTGGTAATTTCTGGTCCATTGTTTCTGGCAGTAGCGTTCCACAGACGGCCCCCAGGAGACAGAAGACAATGAGGATTGCGTATGGATATCTGACGTCGACAGCTGCTCCCTGGACACACAGACAAAACTGGATTACATTATTAATTTTGTATGTCGGGCACGAACATATCTTCTGAGAGTACCAGATATACGTGTAAGCTAGTAGGACTGTACACGTCATGGATATATCAGTGGCTAATCCTGTTCCTGAGGTCAGGTCTATCTGAGGGTACAGAGTGCCTTCCAGTTACCCTTCGATAGACCCGACCTCCAGATGTGTATTCACCTCAGCAATATATAGGTGTCTGTCATTCCTGCTTTAGTATTGTAAATTGCAGGGTATGTTCTTAAATGAGTGACAAATATTCTGACTTCCTGGGCCAGATCCTTTACAACTACCCACTACCCACTGTAATTTAAATACTCTTTTCTGAATAGCAGTGTATGCAAATCTTGTCATTGGGTTTGATTCTGATTTTCATGAATTTAAAATAAAGGAGAGTGTAAATTAAGTTTAACAAAGCTCTGCGTGTCACCTACATATGAGAAATTACTACAAAATCATATTGTAGCATGTAAGTATTCAAGGCTTATAGTGAGGACTGTCCCTGTGTCCCTGTCCTTTTCCCATTGTTCAACTTAGTCACATTCCTTGAATTCCCACTCGTACTCGCATCACATCCTCACCCTTCTCGCCTCAAGACGCAAATTGGAACATATCCTTCAGACCTGAAGCTAGAGAAAACATATTCTTCTGAAAGGCCATTATCAACCTAGACACTGGCCAGTTTAAAGTCTCAAAATCCTACAGTTTTAATTATTGTACGAAAACTTTGGAGATTCTTTTCGCGCGTAGTATAGTGAAACCAAATAAATTAAAGAGATTTCGAGGTGAAGCAAATGTTAAGTTCATATGTAAGTGTTTTGTATTTTCCACCCGGATAGCTATAATTCGTAACTGAACAGAGTTGGGAGTGTTTGAGACAAGCTGTGGAGGGGAATATGTGACTCTAAAGGAGAAATGGGGAGAGCAACAGAGCACTGGAGAAGGTCAGATGGGGAGTTTTACGGTCTGTACACTTCACCAGACACGATTGTGGTTATGAAATCAAGGAGGACAAGGCATCAGAGAAAGGCAGCATGCATGGATTAAATGAGAAATAAAAGCAATATGTTTGGTGGAAAGGCAGAGAAGAACCACAAGAAACGTAAGCCTGGAGGAAGGGTAATGTTAAAGCATATCCTAACACTGTGGCATGAAATTTGGAGCTAGATTTAATGGTTCCTGATAGGGAGTCGTTACCAGGTCTTGTGAAGGAGAATGAAAAGAAGGAGGGAAATCTCCTTACCACTTTTTTGCCTTTTATCCTACGAACAATTATTCTTTTCCAGCTGTTAATGTCAGAATGCGCAAAGTGTGATTCCTCTTCGGAGGAGCACACCCATATTGTGGGCAGTTGTTAGCTGTACAGTACAACTACCCGTTCGTGTGCTGTCAGCACCTCCAGGACTACTTGTTCTGTGTGGGATATTTATGTGACTGTAGCGATTTGCAAAAAGTTGTCGCAGCGTAATTTACCAAGTAGACGATGTAGGGGCTCAACGATCCGATGAGGGTTGACACAAGAATGCCAAGAGAAGTGCCTGTTTGACGAAGATTTGTGGGGTAGATCTCCATGCACTGCAGGTAAACGCAGTAACATGCCACATTGACGGAGAACTTAGCCACAAGAACCAAGGCGATCAGCAGCCACAGCAGGTGTTGTTCTGGAATGAGAACGTACACAGTTTTGTTTTAGAGTTTTAGACAAATGTCAGATCTACGGTGACCAAAGAGGCTAATATAAGTACTGTGGTCTTCTCGGTTATGACACCGTGTAGTCTGGCATGAGTTAACAAATTTTCAGCGAAATACGCGTCACTGTGTCATCTTCACTTAAGTGGACGCCATTTTCGCCATAGTCTATCTGACAGCCATATTATTAACTTACGAGACAGCTGGTCGAATCTCGGAATGCGCTAATGAAGGGGCCAGCATACTTAATTATAATAATGATAACAATATTGTGAAAGTGTTCCCGGATTGAAATTCGTAGGATAAGCAAACGAAACTGCAAGTAGACTGAAGATGAAATTGTAAACATTATGTTTATTATTCAGCTGATAAATTATTATTGTATGCTAATTACTAAACGTCGTTGGTTTATATTTTGTATCCTGTATAAATTTCTGTGGCAGCCAAGCAGAGCGGTCGTCTTAATGACTGGACTACTTACTGAGCAACACAGAAATCATGGTTTTATTAGAGGAAAGGGACTTTTCTTTTCCTCGAAAGCATACAGACCTGCTCTGGGTTTCCAACCAGCTTCCTATTCAGCCTACTGGGAAACCTTTCCCCACTCTACAGCTGCTGGGGCGTGAAGCTTACCACTCAGCTCCATCTAGTGCCGATGTTGACAATGAATAAAGCTACACCTCCAATTCCTCACGTGCTTTATGACGTGCAAGCAAACGTTTAACCAAGTTGTTTCCTTCTCTCCTGACATCTGGCGTCAAAAACCTGATATGCGTTTTTTATCTGGATTCAGTGATAATATAGCCATAAATTATAATATTTCTATGTGTTTCTTACGGGACATCCCGTAACTGGATATTAATTGCCAAACTCAGCAGTAAAATGGATGTACTCACGCATGACGGTGATCAAACATGCGAGCTGTATCATCACTGCTATTAAGTAAGCTGCAGTCTGACTCCACCTTCTTCCAAATCTGTCGCAGAGAATACTCCCAACAAAGAATCCTGGGATTTCGACGAATGCTTGCAGGAACATATTGAGAAAGGGATTGCCTGACATACTTGCAATGTTGAGAATCATTGTGAAGTTCAGAAGCTGTACAAATGCTCTGTGGAGAGATCAGAGACTGGAACTCAACGTTATTCTCATAATATGTTTTCAGATCACTTCAGTAATTGGCTTATAAAGGTAGAGATTTGAAAGAAGCAGAACAAAGGGCCATGAATAAACGTATTAAGATGTATAAATTTATGGCTCGATTTTTAGCTTACTTCATAGGAATGTTTCAGGTCGCAGTGAAAAGGTCTCACCTTTGTCCCAATCTGCAAGTGAAAACACGAATTTGTTTCACACACTACTTTATCTGCGGTGGATACATAGCCTAAAATGCAGGTAGTAGAAGATTAAGGGAGCCGTCACCTTATATTTCAAGAAAGGCTACTATATATAGAGAGTAATCTGAATATACTGGGGAAGGCCTCGGAAAGGACAGCCGGTAAGCTGGCCCAGATTCGAATCGGATGCTTTTGCCAGTACCTCCAGAATAATGTACAGGAGAGAACTGGTTGTGGAATGAACCGAACTAGCGTAGTCTGTAAAATAATAACGATATGGGCTGGGCAACCAAAGAATCGTGGTTTGATTCCCGGAACAGGCAAGATTTCTTCTTTTTTTTTTTTGCAAGATATCCAGACCGGTTCAATGCCATGGCTAAATATGGGTGGAGATATACCTCCACGCCAATATGTGCCTTCATGGGATATCCAGAGACAAACTTACCGTTAATTTAGCAGTTGTAAGGAACGGAGAACTGTGACGTATTTCAGAAGATAGCCTTATATATGCAACTCGGACACCTGGTGAGAAATAATGCAGGTAAAATTTGGTGCGGTTCTTCAGCTGTTTATAACATTGTCTCAGCTACTGAAGTTATGAAGAATCGAAGTGAAATGAATGGTAGGAAAAATGCAATTGGTGAATTGAATGAATTTGAGCGGTATTGACCATGGGCAGTTCTGAAGTGAGGTCTGATATCGAATAATAATTATTCTTCAGGAGATACATAAAGCCCGATTTAAGAAGTCGGCTCTAAAATGAAATGATTGCAATATGGGATGCTCTCAAAATCTAGTACAGACGGCGCAAAATGTGGATGCAGCAGACATACGTGAGATTCTTTTGACTGAAATTGTTAGTGAAAGAGAAAGTTCAGTTTATTAACAGATATGCAGATACGAGTATATTCTTGAAACTATGGAAAGTTCACTGTAACCATTGGCATGTGAAAATGACATTTTTGGGGTGACCTCCATCGCCACCTTTGCAGTCTTTCATTCGGCCCGGCAGAGCGGTCATTACACTTTGCAACAAGTCTTTCAGGAAGTGACGAGGCCGGTTAGCTGGATCCCATATTTCGACAGAGTAATTTTCCCTGTGGAGCTACCTGACATCCAAAGAATATGAGGTACGTACTTCCAGCATGCCTGACCTAACGAAATCTGCAACGTACTGAAGCCATCCGTAAAATTGACTGCTGCATACAATGACTTCTTTGCCAGGTCGAATGCAAGAGTGCACAGATTGTGAAGGAGGTCACATGGAAAACGTCATTTTCAGATGCTGATATTTACAGTTTTTTTTACTGAGTTAAGAATGTGTGTCTGTATGTCTGTTAATGAACAGCACCATAAATAGCGTTAGTTATTTAATTTCAAAACCACTGGTTATTTCTACCCCATTCTGTATGTACGAGCCTGGGTCACTTTTAGTGTACAACCATGTGCTATTGCACAGGCGCATGGGTTATTTCCTTCCGTTAGGAATTCGGTCATTCAGCTCAAGTGACAGTGAAGCACATTTTATTTATGTATAATGTTTTGCCTCTTATTACACACTCAGTAGTAAAATTTACTAGTCACATTTTTACTGAGCGGTTAGCGATTACGTGAATAATACTTTCTTTCTGTGGCTCAACAGCTCAACTCGGGCCTAGACCGCCTCATGGGTCACATGATCGGCTCGTCGCAGAGGCCGCTACCTACACGACATACAAAACACACAAGAGATGAAGGTCCATGCTGTGAGATGGATACGAACTCGCAATCCCAGCAATGGAACGACGACAGAGTTACGCCTCAGACCGCAAGGCTACCGGGATCAGCAAGTCAATTCTCTAACGTCAAGAATTCCTTCGGCCGGACGGTGAGTAGTCAGTGTTTACAAACTGAGCTTGCTCTACCAACTTTTGCTTCTAACTCCTTCTGTGACACGTAACCGTCGGTTGCCACATTGCACAGATTAATCAATTATGTTGATAATGAACTGATCGGTTGCAACAATATTAAATCACGTGTTGATGCAATTAAATTTTTGTCTGTTGCTGAAAGAGTAACTGCGATAACAATCAGCGCATATTTTCTGGGTGTTTGTCATTGTGGGTGGGTCTCAGGGTCGGTCTGGGCGGGTGCGGGAAGTCTCGCCGCAACAGGGATTCGATCCCCGGAACGTCCAAGCCGCAGCGAGTCGCCATACCGACCACGCTATCCCTGCCAGACCCCCCCCCCCCCCCACGGCACACACTTACACATATTATTTACGTTTTATGGGCTGTATAAATTTCTGCTCTTATATTTCAGTCCATTTATCCTACCTACAACTTTGCTGTGAATAGTATCCAGTGTCGGGCTGTTGTAAAAACGGCAATAACCCTTCGAATTTGCTGAGCGAATGTTAATCTTTCTGTAGGTATTTGTGACAATGGTTGATGAACTTTATTATTTATTTATCCGTTCATTTATTTATGTGTTTACTAATTCAGTAGTTTGTTATGTATTCTTGATTTGTTCAACTACTCTTCACATACCACAGGGCTTATAGCTTCGGTTGATAAGTTGATCAGTAAATACAGAATTTTACACAACTCAGAAGGAGGCGGCCGTGGCATAATTTGAGATAGTGTGCTGAAATTTGCCTGAAACGAAAGAGTAAAACCACGAATATCTCAGCAGAATATGTGGGTTTCACCGAAACTTGTAATCGCAGTTCCTCTGATAAGAGATAGATGTATTAACATCGACAATTGAAAATTGACTTATTACGAAAGTGGTATTGTGTTAGGCTTTGTCCATAGTCTGAAGTAAATTCGGACGATAGACGTTGTCTAACGTTATAATGGTATTATAAGAGGACGGATCTGCCCTCTGAAGACATTTCATTAACTACAAACTATACGTAGTGAACACGGTTCATCGAAATTAATTTCACCCCACTTCGTTTTATGTAAACCACCGAAACAAATTTAACCGGAACACGAGAAATAGGATTTGTAGACGTAACACGCGGCGCACTAGACATGTGTCTCGCATTAGGTACTTCCTTTATACATGTGACGTAGGGAAGGCATCAGCTACGCTCCAAGGCACACAGCGCCATTGAACAACGTAAGGTACAATTTTATTACTCTTGTGTTACTTCATCAAGTACTAGTCAGATCATGGAGAATGAATCCAAACACATGGCACCGCGTCAGCATTTTGAATAGCCTGTAGGCAGTAGGCGATTGCTACTAACACTTTAACACTTACAAGCATGAAGAAATAAGTACTGTGTTCCGCAGAAGCCTCCAGCTAGAAAACAAGCTTGCAACACCGTACACTTTCTCCTTTCTTCTTTCCAGCTTTTTCAATATTTCCATAGTGTTGGCGGGCAAAGATGTTCCATTTTCTTTGGCAATTTGCTTCAACACATTCAGACATCTTTTTGTCTTCCCTTTTGCTACCAGCCATCTTGGAGACTCCGGGAATGTTCTGTAAAGTAAAATGATGCAAGCTGCATCTGAGAAATAACATTTACTGTTTACCGACGCAGATTAATGATAATTTTGTTTATTTCTTAATAACATAATTTAATAATCAGAACTAAATTCTAGCAGTTAAAGTCTTCCGCCAGAATTTACACTTATTATAACACGTGAATTCGGAACATGTGCACATGTTATATGCAAAAGACTTCAAAAACTGAAACTGAACGCTTATTATAGTGCAACCTACGTCGTAAATAATGAAGCGAATTTTGAATTCAAGACATCATTAGAGTGACAACGTGTAATTATTAATACGTACGTGTGTATAGAACATGAAGTAACTCAACAGCAAATGTTGCCAGAAAGATGTACGTGATGGTTGAACTGAACCATAAGACAATTAATGTGTCGCAGACTTTTCAAATCTGTTACACTAAAGGTAAAGTCATGACATAAATGTGTATCCTGGAAATGACGCCAGTGTTGAAACAATTTTGGAATGGTGCTAACAATTTCGTTATACGTAAGGGCAAGTTGAACTTGGGGAAATTGTTGCTACCATGCAGCTGGGAACTTTTTCTTTTCCCGTATACTGTCTAGACCCACACAGACATACGTACACACATAAAAAATTAAGTTTTCCTATTACTTACGTGGGCGTAAAGCTGGGTCGCTTAACATAAAGGAAGCAAATAGACTGAGTGTTAGAAAAATAGATGTTGAGGGGATTACTCAGACCTCGAACAGAAGAAGTGAGATTAAGATGGGAAAAACATATAGCACACAGTGAGAGTTTAATAGTTGGTCCCCTCCACCAGATGTTATAGCGGAAGGGAAGTAAAGAACTCGAAGTAGGCGGCACTGTAAAATTAATCTTCAGCTGAGAAATGCGTAGAAAGTTTTAGTCTGAAAGCATGTAGCAGAGGGATCACTTTGAAGCCTTAGATGCAGACTGGAGATAATATTAACCTTTTGAAGCCTAGCGGTAAGCTTACGCACCACCAGGTTTAACATTCAAAAATCCTACGTGGTGCTCACATTGCGTTTATGTGTTGTGTATGGGTCTGAGAGCAAACAGCGATTTTTTCCTTATACGGCATTAGCAGATTCTTTTCTATAGCTGAGAAGGGCAGTGTTTACTGCGCGGTACGAACTGAGATCTTATATAAAACAGATACGCTTCTTCTTTAAAGGGTTAAATGGACTTCAGGAAATGTAGAGGTATGGTGTGTATTTGTTTCAACTGGCTTTGGCTAGGGCTGATATGAATAAAAGAACAAACGTTCCGATTCCGTAAAACGAGTGGAATTTCCGCACTAGTCGACTGCCATTTTATGAACGATTTTGTTGCTCGAATGGGTAAGGTTTGTTAGACACAAACGTAGCGCTGTCAGAACACTAACCTGAAGGCAAGGAACACTGCAGCACATGGGAGTGTCGTCAGAATCGTAAAGATCTGCCACTGCCCGCCGACAATCCAGGCGATCAGAGGTGTGAGGCATAACCCCGCAGTCCAGCCCACACACTGCAGTAGTGTTATGTGCGACCTTTGTGGAACAGACGACACTTCCATACCTACAACACAGCCTGCATCTGTGAGTCCGAATGCAATGTTCATCTAAAGCTAGTCTGATGGTCATTTTAACGAAGCTTGTCAAGTTCATAAAGCACATGTTGTTGGATTGCAAGCCTAGAGTAGAAGAGATTGGTTGGGCAGGGTGGAGAAGAAAGGTGTTTATTGCCATTAAGATACTCGTGCTTGTGTTCGTGATGCTGGAGATATTTGTATGATTTTAGGTTTCCGCAGAGATGTAGATGAGATGTGCGCTTTTATGAGATATAGCGCGCGTACAGTGGTAATTATTACCGACGTTTCGGGACAACCTATCGATCCCATCTTCAAGGGTCAAGAAGTCCAAGAAGAAAGGCTTTCTTCTTGGACTCCTTGACCTTTGAAGATGGAACCAATAGGTTGTCCCGAAACTTCTGTACAGAATTATCACTTAACGCTGCGTAATATCCCAGAACAGTGCAGATCTCAAAGTGTCTGTCATTTACAACATATTTTAAACACACTTTAACATGTCGAGAAAGTTTTTGAGACCCTGAGTATTAAATTGAATAAAAATTCCTTCAGTCGTTCTTTAGCTGTTTCTTGTGTACTGGTAAGCGGTCTGATAGAGCGACTTTACTAGGCCTTCTGCAGGTCTGCGAACGCACTTAACGCGGTGTGTAAACTCCCGTTCAAAAGAACTACACCATGAGATATAATGAGTGTGTTAATTTCATCTGGGCTCTAGACGGAAGTGCGAGGTCATTTTCTCGCTTCTGCGGCTTTCACGTCTCAGAAGATCCCGACTGTCGAGTGGTTAGAAGGCTGAGTGTGCCTCAGGGTGGCACAGACACATAACCCCGTCCGTGACGGGAATGGAACCCCACTCATTCAGGCCGTGATTAGTGTACTGTAGCAAGCTGTCATGCCTTATGAAAGGTTTTTACATTTAGATGAGTACGTGTGGTGAACAGGAAGGAATATGAGTATCTTATGACCTATTTATTGCGTCATTGTCATCACCAACTGGGTGTAAGATATTTCGGACTTTTTCCGACGTCATGGGCGTTGGTCTGACCATCTTTTCCTTGGCAGACCTAAGTTTCTTTTTCTTTTCGAAGTTTATTCATTCACATATTTGGAGTGTGTATTTTTCATCGTTAATTAGTAGGTGTTTTGTCCACTTTCGTCTAGAAGTCGCAGTAATTTTATTTAAATTGTGTGTATGTATTTCTTCTCTTATTTCTTTATTTGTTTTTTGGTGACATGGTATTTTCTCCCACTGACTTCAAAAATTTCTTCTCCGTTGTCGCAGTTCTTCGATCATGATATTATAGTAAAGTGAGATACATATTTTGTGATAATATGAATCACAATGTCATGGTCGTTTAAGATACAGTTTAGACGACGCGAGTTTTGAATCCTGGCATGAGCAAGACATTTCTCTCTTTTCCAAAACGTCTAGACTGGCACTGGGGACACCCAGCCTCCTATTCAGAGGTTTGTGGCGACTAATCGGCCAGAGCTTGAAGCTGACTACGTCCCTTCACGTAATGCTGAGGCCTAAATAAGTGGAATTACATCTCCACTCTCCCCATGTGCCTGCCTGGCTTGTACAGGGACAGCTTTACCTTTACTCTGGCCCTTTAACAGTTTAACCGCGGGCTCTTGTTGTCTCATAAATACCTATAATGAGAGGGGACTGGAAGATGACGCCCATAGGCAGGCTTGTGACGACTATGGCTGTCAAGAACATTGGGTACAGCCCTGCTGAGAACAGGAGGGCGCACCGTCCCAGCACCAGCAGAGCAACCCCCAGGAACATCACAGGACGACGCCCGATACTGCAAAGAGAAAAGCCTAGTATCTTCAATTCTGCACGATAATTAAATGATATAACAGCCAGTCTCGGCCAAACGTCACCTTTCAAACCAATAGCACAGTGTTGCTTTCCCATAGTAGTAGTAATGAACCGTTGAATGAGGTGCGTTTGGACGAGCAACAAATTTGATCACCGTTGTGCAGTAACTGGTAATTGTGTCGCGGTATGTTTCATCACTGTTGATTTAAAACTATTGCCACTGTAGATAGTTTCTACAGTGTTGTCGGCAATATGGTGCAACATCAAAAATACACAGCAGTCCTATTCCCACCGTTTAGTGAACTGTCGTAACGAGAGTTATGCATGATTTCAGGCTTCCACCGCGGTGTAAATGAGATCATCTGTGCTCTTTCGGGATTTCAAGCAGCGCAGAATGTTAGTTTCTTAGCAAAGTTTCGGGACAACCTGTCGGTCCCATCTGTAAGTGTCAAGCAATCAAAGAAGAATAGCAGTCCAGGTCCGTTCTTATAGTCGTCAAAGTCCATTCTTCTTGGACTGCATGATCCTTCAAAATGAGGTCGATAGGTTGTACAGAAACGTCGGTAAGAACTACCATGCTACGCTGCGTAAAATTCTAAATGAGCTTAGATCTCGAGAGTTGCGCGCTTTTTCCAAATGTTTTTTATTTTTGAATGTTCGTTTGTCATGAATTTGGAAATTTCAGGTATTGCTAGATTAATAATTAACTGCATTGTGAGCTTGACACGTAAGGATAGGAAGAGAACGATGTTTTATTTGCTTACCGTTTATTTAAGGGCGCTGTTATTAACTCCAAATAGATGGCATGTTGGAATTATTATTACATAATAAACTGGAAAATTTCGGAAGGAAGCAGTCGTGGCTTGATTTGAGGTACTATCCCGGAATTTGCCCGTAGGTACTGAGGAATGCCATTAAAAGGTCAGTCAGGTGAGATTATGCTGGATTTTACGAAGTCCTAGTACGGTTTGCTCTAAATTGCGTAATGGAACTTCAAGATTCATAGAAGACAGGGAACTTACTGTTTGGATCAGAAAATATTAAATTTTCAAGAATGATTTTGTGCCTAATTTCTTTAATTTTGAAAAGGCCTAAGTAACGTTTTGCTGAACAAATTAAGAGATATTACACATGGTTACTTAATAGCATCTTGAAGGAGACAAATCCTTTGTGCAAAAACTGCACACAAAAGAACGTGTAAATATTGAAAGACAGCATGGTACGTAATACGTTCTCTCCCTTCACTTTCTAATTATACCAACTGTTTCTCTCAGTCCGTAACATTTGCCACCTTAGTTTCGGTTTGTCATGAAATGTTCGCGAATCATCATGCTAGAGATGTTTTATATTCCTTTTCCACTCACGTGTCTCCGAGCTGACCGATGAATACTTCACCCAGAACTTCCCCCAGCTTGCTGAAGAACAAAGTACTGGGGATGAGCAGCTCTTTACCGCAGACCCAGTCTTCCTGTGATGCTGCCGTCTGTGAGTACCACGTCCGATCGTATTTCCAGCCATGTTGACAGCTTACTGTGAAAACCCCATTTTATGTTTCTAGGATAGGAACCATCGCTTATCTACAGAAAGAAGAGTGTTCGCTTCTTGGAACTATATTACGGAAGTAAAAGTCTCTTTGTAAGTATTCCGTACATCCGTTACGAAAATCACTGTGATTGGTTTCCATAACGCTCGGAGTAGAGCGCATAATTCTGGAAGACATTCACTCTGGTTAAGTTAAAATTTTCAAAGAACAGACAAACGTCTTTAAAACATATAACCCTTAGATCTTGAGTTTTTTAATTAAATTAACAGAAATATTCGTTACTAATATTAATAATGGGAGTCCTATCGAGTGTGGTGTGTCTGAGTGTGATCGCGAAGCCTCGATAATGAGGAGGCCGTGCCCCACTAGGTGCTGTTGCGCCATTGGAAAATAAATATTATTAATACAGTGACGGTATTGACGGTAACAGTTACACTAATGATGATGACAGTCATAACAGTTCAGTTAAGCTATTGCTTATTAACGTGCCGAGTCAACAGCCAAGTGGAAGTCAACAACAACAACAACAACAACAACAACAATAATAATAATAATAATAATCACAAATACCTTAACAATATACCAGGACAGCACGAAGTCAAGGAACTACAAAAACAGTCATATTGGCTGCTGCATGTATACTTCGGAAAGTACTAATATAAAGTACAGAAGATATAACATGGGATATAACATTACATATATTAACAGCATAAATTGTAGATAGAGAATATCTGCAAAATTATATACCCTAGAAAAATGTTTTGTTTCAGGCAAGCCTACATAATTGTAAACACCCTGCATACCGGTAATACAGGATAATAAAAATAATAATGATAATAATACAAAATATGGCGTTCTGATGTTGATATGACCTTTCTTGATACACCTGCATATGTCACGTACAGACATACAAGTATGTTGGCTCTCCCCAAGTTGCACGTGTCTGTGTGACTACTTGTCACTTGCCAGTGGTGTGCATGAACTTTAGCTCACCGGTGCTGTTGTAGCCAGTGTTTCTTGCCTCCAGCAGTGTTCTTGCATCGACAGGGAGAGTGAAATTATACATGCTGCATTTACTGAATGTGTCCAAGTTTTCCTCAGTCTCTATCCTGTAATTTAAAGTAATCTGCGACTTTAAAATTTGTAACCAAAAACACGCCTTCTTAAGTGGTGTTATAATAACACTAACACTAACAATAGCAATAAACTAGTTTTAAATGTCGCATCAGAATAATGTGAATAAAACATAAAATGTGTAGTGCTTGTTTTAAATCTAAAAATTATTGAATAATTGATAGAACCAACTAATCCTGAATGAAGCATGCAGATGTATCAGTCGAGAAATGCAACATGCAAAGAAATAGTCACATGTGCACTCCCTTTGGTAGAAAAGAAAGCCTTCTACCTTGGGATTGTAAGTTCCTTCCATTCGGATGATGTAAAATTAGTTGTATTTCTTCCCGGTACGTGGCACCAGTGATCAGGTGACGTAAGTGCTAAGACGATATTTAAAGCCGGCAGGGCAACAATCACCATAAGGGCCATGTTGTACAAATAGTTGAATCTGGACTGAAATTTCCCTTCCGTTCCGACATAGTCCATCAAATCGTTAAACAAGTCCCCTTCAGCTTTCTCGTGTTCAATTTCCGTACTTTCCATCTCGGCATGAGGACAGTTCGCTTTCATGTTCTTTTTGTTGATTTTCCTGGGAGAAACATAAAGCAGATTATTGTGCGGTTCAGTGCGATATAACATCAGGAATTAAAAATGCTGTGTACTTAATATAGTAACCAAAGGACAAATGCAATATGATGTCTCAAAAACTGAGTTATACCGCAATTGGAACTCAGATGTGTGGGGGGGATATATATGTATGTATTTTCACAAACTCTTTTTATGAGTGTGACCTCATATTTTCTGTGTTCGACATCCGGATAAAAGAGGCTTAAATTTTCATTCATACGTTTTTAAAACGGCTAGAAAAAATTTTCAAAGTTCCTAAATTCACATATTTGTATTTTCACTAACATTCCTTGCCCTCTTAATTTGAGAGTTTCGCATCCGTGTGGTTGAAATGTGTTTTTCTGGGTTATGACGCAGTGTCACTGAATGAGCTTTCCACGACTTTCGTAGGATTGTATCTGCTTTACCCTAAGGGTCTAATGATGCGCTTACATAGTGACGGGGTGTGTTATGCTTCGTACCTTGCCTTCTTTTAATCGAACCAAAGTATCACTTTGATTTAACCCTTTAAAGAGGAAGCGCATCTGTTTTATATAAGGACTCAGTGCGTACCGCGCTGTAAACACTCTCCACTTCGGTTATAAAAACCGATCTCTTAATGTTTTATAAGGCAAAAGTTGCTGTTTGTGCTGAGATCCGTACAAAACACATAAACGCAGTGTGGGCACCACGTAGAATTTTTTAATATTAAGCCTGGTGGTATGTAAAGTTACCGCTAGGCTTTAAAAGGTTAATGTCACGTAAGGTAACCAAACCTAAGACATTCTCACCTGAGGCTGCAACTGTAACAGAATTCTATATGATAGACGTAGGTCTGCGTCTGTTCATCAGAAGAGCAGAGAAAATAAAGGAGTTGCAGACTACCAAATGTGCCCTGAAGTTTGGTAATGAAATGCCAATACGAAATGATTATTAAAGCAATCCCATTACAGACCTGGACAGGCCCTGAGGTCTCCAGGAGATTGAGGCTCCGAGATTTCAAGACAGTCGGCATATGAAGGTGGTAAGGCTGTTGGCCCTACGCACCGGCCGCCTTTACCTCCCAGGAAATATCCCTGGTACTCATTTCTGTTAGAGGCTGAGTCGACCCCAGTACGGCCTTAAGAATTATGTCAATTCCAGTGACATCATCGGGAATCGAACCCGCGACCTTCCGGCTTGTAGCGCAGTGCCTCAACCAACTGCGCCACCGCGTGCCCCGCAAATGATTTGTAGACTTCTGTATTAGTTGTTAGTATGAATAATCTATATTAATATCGGAGTTTTTACCTTTACATTTTACATATTAACACTACAATATATATAACCTACCGGCTTCTTGTTTGAAGTACCATCAAGCAAAACATAACACAAACCCTCGACTTTGTCTGTGGGTGGCACCGTGTTATGTAGATATTTTCAAGATAAATACATTTGAAATGCATTTGAAGTGCAGAATGCGACACTAGAATGTGACGGCTTTCAGACAGTCGTTTTGACATATCGGCTTGAATAAATGAAACAAGAAAGTTACGGAGCATCTGTAGTAAAATGCAATTTAAAATATACTTTTCCATTTTTTAAAAATTACATCTCCTAAGTGGTATTTCTAGCCTGCAGTACATTTCTGTAACTGTGATCGACAATTAACCATAACTTTGCAGCAGACATTTGTCAATTGCTCCAATTTCGGCACTGATCTGCCAGTTCCTTCCTTGACATGCTACAAAAGAATCTGATGATATTTAGAACACAACAGTAACTAACCTACTGCAATGTCCGCGGCAAGATGTTTGCCTTTGTGCAGTTATGGTGAATTTCCCATCATGGTTACGGGTATTTATTTCATTCCAGGGAGACCAGTTAAGACATGTTAATCTGAAGAAGTAAAAAGGGGAACAGGAAATGGTATTTTACTGCAGATACTCCCTAATTTTATATATTTCTTATATTCAACCGAGTCCATCAAAACAGTGATCTGAAAATCGTCCCATTTGATTGCTGCACCCTACACAAAATGTGTATCTAAATCTCATTGACATTGGTAGAATGTTGAAATATTTTTGATTGCAAAAGATTTGTTATTCATACGTTGGCTGTGTACAGAATTAAGCAGATTTTTTTACGTTTCATTATATGTAGCGCGTTCTACACTATTGTATATAGGGTATTAATGTAACTGGTTTTGTTGTTAATTATTGTAAGTTAAGATTTCAGTGTTTTCAATGTTACGTTTGTAGTGCAGTTTATTCTTTACTTCGGTGTAATGTGCTGTACACTCTTGTTTTTGTGATGATTTTGTTTCGATTTCTATCTGTAAATTTCTCACTTTTTTACTTTATGCCTGTTTGATATAGTTCACTTTGTTACACGTTACAAGGATACCGGCTACTTACGTTTGTCCACTGCGACTCCATGCTTGCTGGTCGAAGTACGTGTGTTATTACTCCCACTGTATGTTTTATGTGTAGGCTATTGAACTTTAGTGACTATGCCTCATTACATTTGTTTTACGTACCTGTTAATATTACCGTAATTTACAAATGAATTTTACCAACTGCATATTTATCTCTTGGCAAAAATGACGTGCTAATATCAACTTTTCTTTTCTTGTCCAAAGAATTATAAGTTTTCAGCATACGCACATCGAAACATGTTAACCGTTCATCGAAACTTGCTAACGGTTCATATGTAGATATCTGCACTCTTCATATCCAAAGTCTGTGTGCTAAGCAGCGTCTTCTTACAATTTGAAGAACAGAATATTACGTACGTACATATATACATAAATACACAGAATTATGGTAACAATGTTGGTTTTTGTTTGTCGCAGAACGAGTGACTGAAAGAAAGTATTTTATAAACAGTTATTTACGCAATCATTCGTTGACCTTTAACATGATCACACTATCGGAAGTTGTACTCTGAACTTGTCAGAGTGTGCAGTAGTATAGGGTGCGGCAGAAAGTATGTCACATTTTATATTTTAATAATGCTTAGTCGCGTCACAGGTGATAAATCAATTTTGTAAAATTTCTTACAGAGTTTCGGAAATTAGTAAGATACACAGATGTCCTATTTCCCGAAAATAATGTCTCTCAAGTGACTTTCTTCGTGAGCTATACACTTGTATACCCGTAAAAGTAAGTTACACGTTGTCTTCTGCAGATCTTGCTGTGAGACAGCGGTAATCTCCTCACGAATCCTTGTTGTCAGTTCCTCAGATGCTGCTGTACGTGCGGCAGAAAGTGCTGAACTGTTTTAAATGGTTTACTTATTTTTACTTTAACTGGCCCCAAAAAAGATGGAAAAACCACGAGCGTCTTCAATATCAAGAGGAACAGGCCTTAGTGCACATAAACCTTAGCTGTTCATCATGATGAACATGACGATCATGATGATGATAAATTCTACACACTTGCCAGTTCTCTAGGTCACGATGGATTTTTTTTTATTTTATGTTCACCTTGAAATATATTAATTTAAATTACGTGGAGACAGTAGAACACACCTGAACATTTTGCTACCTAGGTAGAAAAGGGCTAGAAGAGGGTGGGTAGTCAACTCCGTGCCTCGGTCACTTTAACACAGGGACATAGCCCTTGTGACCATTGTATCGGGGGCTAGCTGACCTCTGGACTGGTGTGGAAGGGTATGGGGAGGAGAAGATACGTTGTCTTACTTGAGTTCGATACCCAGACCTTGAATCTCATAGCGGTGAGTCGCTTTTCCGTCTGCAGTATACAGGCCTTAGTTTCACTACCTACTCTCTTAATGTAGCTTTTATAATCATCTTCTCAATTTCGTCTAGGGCTCTGCCTGTAACTTCTGTATAATAGTAGAGTGAAACCTGTCCTGAAATGAACCAGGGAATAAGGAAACCTGACTTTATCGGGAAACTTTACAGTCCCAAGGATCTGGGGCCCCGATGATCCAAATTTTATGAAACACTGTGAAACGGAACCTCCCTGCGGGAAAGAAAAAAAAATCGGTTTCCTGCTGTTCCGTTATTGGCATGTTTTCTATACTTAAAAATGCTAAACTTCTCTACATGCTCTTCAACAGTATTACTATGATCGTCTCGAATGGCTTGTGATATCCCGGCGTCTCTACTAAGAGTCTGCGCAAACTAATGAAAGGCGTCTCACGGAATGGCTGGTTACGGAAAAACAAATGCCATTCCATGACGTCGTACGTAAGGGATAGATTTCTAAAAATTCAACAGTGATGTTCTGGTGTGCTAGACTGTTATAAATTCAGCAATTTCTTTGAAAGTATAAGAGACATTCAGTCGATGACGTAACATGTGACGTCACTATCCGATGAATATTGTCTGTTCTTGGTTATTTAACGAAGCGTCAACTTGCTTATTTAGTGTATGTTCGAATTAGATGACGATTAATTACTAAGGACTCGAGAAGAATGTAGAAGGAAGCCGTAGTGGCCTAACTTAAGATACTCTACAGGTATTTTCCTGAAGTGTGTGTGTGTGTGTGTGTGTGTGTGTTTGAAGAACTACGAAAAGTCTTAGTCAGGCTATGTCGCTGGCCGAGCTGGCATGAAGTCTTGAATGCCTTTAGGAGACGCATATGTACTTCTGGCTATATTGCGAGATTCCTAGCTGTCTGATGAGCAGCTGGTACGGTTATTATTTGTATTTATCCCTTGGGTGGGGTGTGGGGTGACTGTGGGTCCCTTGGTACTCCTGCAAACTACTGGGCATATTGTAGTATAAGCTTGGGATGGCAGTTTGTGAGGAGTCAGTGGCGTAGCTAGCTATATTTTTGCCGGGCGCGAGTAATTACAATGGTCACCCCTAACAGGTATTATGAACGGTAAACAAAATAACAATTATGTAATGAATTTCCTTTTATGCGGCTGAAAATTTTAAAAGTTGTTGAGCGCAGAAATCAGTTTTTTAAAGCATTCATTTCTCCGCTTGGAGCGGCCAAACCACACTCCCCACTAGCTGCGACCCTGGACTGAATGGAAATTGGAATCGTAAAATGGATTTAATGGGAGAAAGACCGGCCCCGGTACCCCTGCATCCAACATAAATGCCAAGGGTGACGCAGGGCAGAGAACTTTACCTCGGAATGCTGCGACTCCTCCATTCCGCTGCTGTGTAGTTAGTTTCATTTCTGTCCGCAATGTGGCACCAGTGGTTTGGTCGGCAAGCGCTACGAAAATGTTTCTAACACACCCGGCAGATGTCAGGGCAAACCCCATGTTGCATATTAAATTGAAGCGTGTCTGACACTTTCCGTCCATTCCGATGCGCTCCACGAGCCTTTCAAAAATATCTCCTTCCTCATTCTCTCCCTTGAGCCGTGTTTGTTCCATTGTTGTAGAATGAGATCGTGTCTGCAATTGTAACTAGATAATTACAAGAGGAAGTTAAACTGTCTTATCTTGAATGAAGTACCTGTGTCTGATATTGATTGAATAATTTAACTATATGTAGGAGGAACTCGTGCAGGTATTTGGGTTCACTCCAAACCAATATTCAATACTTATGTTTCATTTGTCATTATACAGAAGAAATTAGGCTGTAGTTTTGACTCTGTTGCCAATTACATGACTGGATATTTTGTGCACGGAACAACAGAATAGTACTGAATATCCATTTGTGTTTCTGTTCAGAAATTTACAGGCACAGACAGGATTATTTTAAACACCGGTCTGCAGTACCGCACCATCACTAAATGGCAGGACTGCTGCAAACAGTGACACTGTTTTGTCGTTATGTATGCGTTTGTGTACTTAATCGAGATTGCAACCGTTACACTTACTGGACTCTCAGTTTTTCACATAAAAAATCAGTCAACAGCCAACACTGTTTACATCTCTTTATTTGGAGACTGAGCTACAAGTTTCGGCCTGTTATGGCCATCACCAGGCTCCTTTACAAAACATGAACATTGCAGCTCTACTTTTCAAAAAGGGGAAGGCCTTCCACTTCACATTAGGTTAAAATATACAGTTTTGTGTACGTATAAAATAAAATAAGATAAAAATATAAAGTGAATGAAGTAAAGTATGTATAATACGTATGCAGATATTGTTGATACGTATAAACCACATGTAGGTATATAATGTAAAGGATAAAACCACAGTCGACCATAAGATGGAGACGTCTATAATAGTTGATTTTCGCGCTAGCGGCTGCCACCAATGTTGCGACTGGAACTTTTGTCTATAGATGTGTTGCGTGTGCGATGCGTGGAATGCTTTTTTTATTTTCTTGAGCTTTTTTTGGCCTCAGATTTTTGGTTTTGGTTGTTAGCCTGGGCGAAATCATAATGTACTCTGTCTTGTATTACATAGATGGAAATTGTACCTTTATACCTCTGTTCATCTCACTGTCAATACACACAAATCGTTGTTATAGAGAAAGGAGTATCATTTGTGAGCAAATTAATACACCTAGCACTTTAAGATGTAATATTTTTTAAACTAAGCGTGCATAAGCATGATGGAAGTGTGTTGCGCATCTTGACATATGACAAGCAATGGTAAAGCTATAGATAGATAAGTATTTTTCAGCTGAATCCATGTTACTTAGCTGTATACACTGCTTTTGAGGCACATGCTGTGAGGGTAACAGCACTGCTCCTGTAAGCGCTAATCTCTGGAAATCTCAGTACTGTGCAAATACTGATTGCCCACTGAATGTTAATTAATATTGACAGTGTAATAATTACTTTCTGATTTAATTTGCGTAAGTATATATATGTGGTACAGTTTTGCGTGAAAAATTGTATAAGAACTGGCCCTTATGAAGGGAAAAACAGGTACTGATGAATTTTTCCCCAAATTTCTAACCTTCTTAAAACTTGATCTGCTTTGGGAAAAGTAGCCCCCTTTGTTGGTGATTGACAAGGAAAATGACTTGCAGCAAATTTGAAAAGAATAAAAATTGTGGTAACGACATCGTTTCTTCCTCTCCATTTACTCTTTATTAAGAAGGCTTGCGTGCACAGATTTTGCAAATGAGTCATGTAATGGAAACTGTTATAAAAACTGTGAATTTTTTTGGTTTAAGTGCCCTTTACCGTCATAAATTTTTGACGTTATTGAAGAAGTAGTAAAGGAATATGCCGAAATAACGTCTGATGTTAATTTAAGGTGATTAATTCGGGAGTCTCTTTCGAAATCATTTTGCTTAGACTTTCTGAATAACATAAATTATTTTTGTAAAAGGACAGATTTGAAGAACTGAATGAAGCAAGATGGCTGGATAAACAATCTAGCATATTTTGTAGACGTGACTGGCCTTTTTAATAATTTTAGCAAAGAACTAAAAATCCAAATGTTCGTCGCCGAGATTTACGACAATATTAAGGCCTTAAAATTCAAGCTGAGACTATGGGAAAACCAATCAAAACTGCATAACCTTTTTCACTTTTCGATCTTTGACACTTGACATGATTTATCCTGAACGTAATCAATAATATTTCTGCCCGTGACTTCAGGTTTCAGCCGTGATGCTGATAAGAACTGCTCTCTTCTGGGGTATAACGCAGCGTTGACTGGTAATACTTCACCGACGTTTCGGGACAATATATCAGTCCCATCTTCAAGGGTCAAGAATTCAAAGTAGAGTCATGGACTTCTTGGCCCTTGAAGATGGGACCGACACGTTGTCCCGAAACGTCGGTAAAGGATTACCACTCGACACTGCGTTATACCCCAGAAAAGCGCAGTTCTCGAGAATATTTCTGGTTCGTTATTTTGATTCTAGAAGACCTCGACGAAAGATTGCAGGACTTCAAATTTAAGGAAACAGAATTTTTTTTTTCGCTTGAACTTTAAAAGCAGACATTGAGAGGGCTCCATGAAACCTGGAAATGTAATTAATTTGTAATGGAGTAGTTACCTTAGCCGTAAGGTTTTTGACACAGAATTGCAGGACTTATTCCTAGGTGTAAAAATAAAATAAAACAAAAATAAGGGTGATTGCAATGTTCGGCGGCAGGTAGGTGTGTGACGAGTCTCCCCCTTATAAACAATAATAAGGCGAAAAGCCGATGTCTTTTGACAGATGAACACTTGCAATTTGTAATGCCTCACTGAGAATGGAAATGACTGGATAGTAGCCTGGTAATATTAGAAGTATAAAACCCGAAACATTTTCTACAATAATTTCCTGAAAGACCTGTCGTACTGGATATGTGATTTTGAAAGTATATATAGTGTAGAGCATACATTAATGAAGAGCGAGCCGCTTAATTACAATTTGAATAGAATAAAATATTGAGTAATAATAATGATAATTAAATAATAATAATAATAGGAAGAAGAAAGGGTGTTCTTAATATTGCGTTAACTTTAAATAGGGCACTTAATATTCTAATGTTGTAGCTGACGTGCGGGTTGCTATAATTGTTTTAATTAAGGAAGATTCCCGCTGTCGGTTTGAGTTTTGAAACCCCTGGGGTCAAGTGTTAGAATGTTTAAATACCGAGTGTTTAAAACGCTCAAAATTTCGGCCTAAGCCTCATGTTTACTGCCATCAGTTTCTGCGAAACTTGATCATATGTTTCGGTACGTCAGGTGCGACCGTCACTGTTTATATGAACTGCTTGCCCAAAATTAATTTTTCGCTGTTGGAGTGCAGTTCCTGTCACTTCTTCCCAGCAGTTTCAGTAATATTTTATCTTTATGCTGGAAGCTTCTACCTTCACGTATTCCTCTTGGGCCGACGGTTGTTTTCGGAATCTCAATACCGTTCATCCAACGCAATTCTGCCTTGCGTGAGGTGGTCAGTAAATATGATAATACGAAGTCATACCTTATCATTCATTGAGGCCTTCATGTTAAACAAAGCAAGCAAAGCAAGTAGTATAGAACGTATGGTCCTGAGTAATGATAACACAAAATGCGTGGCGTAGACCAAGGATCGATGAAGTTAGTAAAGAAGCAATGTGTATAATTCGCTGTGGCCCTGTGTGCTGGCATTAGACTTATAATTTAGACAAGGTATATATTTCAAATCCCCAGAGAGGAAATCAGTCACAACCAAAATTTATTTTTGCTTTATTAAAAATTACTGAGCGATCAGGTTTCTGTTTATATAGCCATCAGCAGGCTGTATAAAAACATGAATTAAGAATTTTCAAATGTCTCATCCCGTTGTGTTGCATAACATTTATCAGTTTTTCCAGTCAAACACAACTTTTGTTTTTAAAAGAAAGGTTGAAGTCTCAACCTTCACACCTTTTTTTCTTAGTTTTTGTACTATGTACCTGATGATGGCCACTCGTGGGCCGAAACATGTAGTAGCCATATAATAATAATAATAATAATAATAAGAAAAGTTGTGCTTGACTGGAAAAACTGGTTAATGAGTTCAAAAACTCTACATCACATGAAGGGAAAGGCCTTGTTGGTCGTGACTTATTTTCTCTTTAAAGAACTGAAATATGTACTTTGTGTACATGGGCCAAGTGGAATGTCCAACGTCCAAATTATAAGTTAGAGCCCCACGGAAATCCAGGTGAGGACGGACTGATATAAAGGAATTGCGTTTTGTTGATTTGTGAACAATATGATAAGTTTGGAAGAGGAAACAGTTATTATATTTTTGCTAACTGAGGAAGAATAATCACTGGAGGCGTGAGATGGTGGTGTGGTAGCATCAGGACTATCGTTACATGTACCATTACTGTTGTAGACTGTGTCTTGGTTATTCATGGAGTCATTGCTATGTACGTCCTGTGATAAACGTGTAAGGGAAGAAATACCTGAGTGCCATGTTTCTTCTTCAGAAAATAGGGAACTACTAGACTTAGATCTTTTTAAAATTTTTACAGCCTTTATCTGTAATGCTGCTTGGCGGCTTTTTGTATTTCGAAGTTCAAAATCTTTACAATGACTGTGACGCAATCACTTCCACCGCTATCTGCACAAATGACCTGAAATAAAAGTGCAAATCATTAAGTGCAGCGTAATGTACAATTATAACTCATTCAAAAATGTTATTGTACGAGTAGGTGTATTTATTTTTTAGTATATTTGTTGTGAAAAAAACATTTAACATTTGTTTCAAGTATGAAAAATCGCTCGCATTTAGCTTCTTGTTGGGAGAAACAGTAGTAGGAGAAAAAATATACTTCACTTGTGAAGATGTTTAGCAAAACACGCAACTTATCGTTACGCCACGTCCTGATGAAAAAATATGAATTGTAACAGAGGAGACGTTTTTAAGACACTGAATTTTCGGAATTGAATAGGAGCCATAGATGGCAAAAGTGTAACAATCCAAGCACCTCCACACAGTGGGTCGAAATTTTTGTTACGAAAAATCTTTTAGTGCGGTCCTACTGGCTTTGGTAAAAGCTGTCTATAGGTTTACTGCTATAGACTGTCGCACTTCAGAGATATACAGGTACGGCACGCATGAACAAAAGGCAGTACAGTCATGTTTTATTCTGTGTGATAGACAGGCCTTCTTTTTATTTTGTACAAACGCATTTTCTTTCTTCGCCCGGGCTGGCATCCCATCATATGATTCCTATACCTACAACGTGTCACAAATATAAAACGATTAAAATTAATGAAACTACTCATGACTTAATTTAGCCAATGTGTACCCTACATAATTATGGTGCAGCCTGTGTCCACTTTTCTTGAAACGTCGCATTTGGAGTAATATGAGAAAATCACGTGCCAGACAAAGTGTAACTCTTCACACTCCGTTCGCGTGAATGTAAGATGTTGTTAGTCCCGAAAATAAATTTCTGTTGAGTAATCCTTCGCTAAAGCATTAATAGAACCAGGAGTAACTACATTGAAAATACAGTAGAACTCGGTTATAAAGTCAAAAAGGGACTGAATATCTCATGTCGTTATAAACAAGTATAGGTTTAATGGAGGAGTATAATTTTATGGTTAACAATGAGGAATTAATTTGTACCACATTATATCTGACGCTGTAGATGAGGTGCTGCATAAACCGATGTCGTTGTAACCGGGTTAGACTGTATTTTAAATGCAAATATGCTTTCAGCATGACAGACAACACGTACGAAATAATGAGAATGGCTCATTATTGCCAGTACACCTAGGGTAAGAGGTAGTGGCGTGGAAAAGTGGCGATCGGAAATGTCTCTGTAATTTGGGCACTAAAACAGCTACGAAAATGTTAGAATTATCCGTCAGTGTTGAATGTTAGTTAAAATGAATCTTCAAGAAATAGAGTGGTGGTAGAAGCATGGACTGGACTGATCTGGCCCAGGACAGAGGGAAGTAGCGGGATTTTATGAAATCGGTAATGAATCTTCGGGCTCCATAAAATGCGTGGAATTTCTTGACTGGCTGAGGAACTGTAAGTCTCTCCAGGACTCTGGTCGACGGAGTTAGTTGTGTAGTTACTTAGTTAGATAGTTAGTGTAGTTATTTAGTTATTACCATTGCACGTGGACTCGCTCATACAACCCATTTTAACAATGTGTATTACATAACTCACCGTATATTACAGAGTTTTGGAAATGACCTTCTATAATTCTCAGATAAGCCTGGCGTCAGATAAACTTCTAAGTAAGAACAGTTTGAGTTCGTGCCTAGAAGTTTTGCTCATGGCATTATGAACGTTTCCTCTAATTATATTATACTGCTGCGCGGACTTACTATTGCTCTGAGCAAAAACGTTTTACACGACCTGACGACTGCGCGGCACTTTAAAAGTTTTTTTTTTTTGTAATATGCGTAGTAAGAAAATTCCAACTGTGCGGCAACAATTCAGTGTGTGCGAGAGCGACCTCGCACTCGCGCATCTTAAAGGGAACACTGGGCATTACCTGCCACTACTTGCCTTCTTCACGAATGTCTGCTCCACAAGGTAAGGACAACGACGTCTCATGTTCTGACAAAAATGAGGTAAGTGTAAACAACCGTGATTTTACTCCAAGTTAGAAATTCTTCAGAGGTTCAGATTTCGGTCAGTGTCTCATCTTCTGACACACACAAAATAAGTGTAAACAACCGTGATTTTACTCCAAGTCGAAAACTCGACAGAGGTTCGGACTTTGATTTGTGAACAGGAAGTTTTGGTTTTGTACTGTCAGAACGTAGCCGCTGAATAGCTCTAAATTGTCTCAGAGGTAAACAATTAAGGACAACCGATAACTGCAGGAAAAGAAGAACTGTATATCTTCATTATGAGCAGCATTCAGGTCAATATGATTATGACACTATCTACTGCATATTTTAGGACTGAAATTTGCCATTCTTTTGAGCTTGAAATTCAAGGCCAATAACGTTTATGTCCGTGGTATACATATTTACCACCGGTCTATAGCTTGTTAACGTTAACCTGTCTCTTTATTATATTGACTACGAAAGCGACAAAGCCTTAAAACATTTATGTGTGTAAATGCCTATTTGTTGGGGCGCTATGGTAGCCGGTGTCCTTCCTTTGAGAGCGACTTCTGAATTATTCCAAAATTAACAGCGTTGTTAATTGTTTCAGGAAATTCTTCTTTCAGATTTTTCGGCAGAAGACTTGCACAGATGGCGTTTGCTACACTCAAGAAAGTGAGGATCGCCTACGAGACCTCCTTTCGACCACCGTTTCCTGGAAAGAAAATTATCATACTTTCGTCATGAGGCCACGTCTTGCAGTGCAGAGATAATGCGCTGTACCTTTATCGTAATATCTCACTGAATTATTTTTGGAATGAGAAGCGTTTCAGACAAAAGTTGCAGAGAAAATCAAAACAAACATTTCATGTTCAATAAATTATTTTTCTGAAAATCATGTGTTTCGTGAGACAATGCGGAGATATTTGTCACAGCCCGACAGGCCACAGGTGACACTATACTACGGATCGTGCGCTTTTCATGACAGTTAAGGAAGGCAAGAATTCACACACAAACACACACACATATAATATTTAACATTTATTTTTTTCCCCACGAGAGCAATCGTTATGCGAACGTGCCTCTTTATAACTTTATACGTTCAGTGCCTCTCTTGTATTTATAATACTCTGAAGGTAGCGTATGAGATGGGGACTGGCCCCAAAACTTCAAGAGTTCTATAAAAGTATGCTAGACGTAGGCCACAAGGACTGCCTGGGCCTGGCACTGAAAAGACACGAGTCTTACCTTAAACAGCTGTCCCTACTCTTGTAAGGAAATATAGGCCTCCTTAAATCATGATCCACAGTATGGGGACGCTCACGATGAGAGCAAGGTAAGCTCACATTCAGGGACTTAGGTAGAATACTGAGATTCAACGCCCTTATATCATTCAAGCGCAGTTAATTTTTCTTCAAAGGTGTTAAAAAATTCAACGAATAAGAATATGGTATAAACGCATTGCTTTTGGATGAGACAGTCTTCCGAAGAAAGTCCTCCCTCGTTTAGTTGTCTTGTGACGTGAGCGTGACCGCTGGTGTAGACAGATGCACGTAATGAAAGGAGACGAATATTTTACCTGCACGTCCGCTGGCCATGTGCGTGCCCACTGGGTGACTGAAGCTTGTATAATTTCAGTAGGCTTCTAATGGCAAAAGAACACGTGAAGGCTTAAGCTGCAGCGAATTTCGGAGTATCGCGAGTGTGTAGCCAAAACTGGACAATACTCACTCTAGTAATGTAATTGACTGGATATTCATATCCTACGCTAGAATGTTTATGTTATTACAGTTCATGGATTTCTCGTCTTTCAATGGCTTATAAGTGCATTATTTATGATAAGTGAGCTCTGATTTCTTCTGGCAGAAGTTTTAGTGTATTGTTGTTATTCTTAGCACTTAGAAACAATCTCTAGAATGGTCATTCTAAAAACAGTGTGCGGCCATATCCAGTTACACCATTCTTAATTCTATTAAATATTTGGATGATGCAATGGAAATCCATGTTTTACAAGAAAATATACTCACTGCGTACCAAATATTTGTGGCGCAAGGTATGTAAAATTTAGAGTGACGGGAGGAAATTTAAAACTTTTCAGTGTTCAACAGTCGATACAAAACACAACGGATAAAAGGGAAATTGATTGAAGAGGGGCTCACACAAGAATTTGTGACTTCTACACTGGTTGTTATTGTGAGTAAGTGCTAAGAATAATATGTCTGTTTACACACTTTATAATTGAATGAAAGCAAACAATTTTCCACTTAAGCATTTCGTAATTTTTCTGATTATAGCACTCTTTCCAAATGTGGCGTTATTGCATACCACACGGGTATGATAAGGTCGTTTGTCACTTTGCAACCTTTCATTCTTACTAACATTTGGAAGGAAATAATTAATTCCTACTTACGAGTATAAACACAGAACGCACTAAGTGTAAGACAATAAATATGTACGAACATTTGCAAGGGGGGGGGGGGTACGCGGTGGCGCTGTTGTTTAAGACACTGCGTTACAAACTGATAGGACGCGTGTTCGATTTCTGACGGGGTAATTGGGATTTTTCATTGACTTAGTCCCTCCGACCGCACTATGGCCCTGGGTTCGACTTAGCCTCTAACATGCATGAGTACCAGGTGTGTCTCCCGAGGGATAAATGTGGCCGGTGCGTAGGGCTGACAAATATGCACATTCATGTGCCTATTGTCTGTGAACTCTGGGAGCCTCAAACTCCTGGAGCCTTAGGAGACTGCCCAGGCCTGTAATGTGCTAGCTTAAGTTTTGAGTTTTTAGCGTGTACTGTGTAAGGCTGAAAATGTCTTTTAAACGGGTAGTGGTCTTATTGTAGTCGCTTACCCTACATAGAGCAATAGACTTCGCTTACCTACATATGCCATCTACTTGTTTTGTAATATGCTGATAAGGACCGTAGGCGACTCTGGTTAATTCCTCAGACGTGGAGATAAGGATCTATACTAGATGAAATGATAAAATGGTTAGTAAATGGCGAATGGCACTAAGTATTCTTCTGTGCTTTCAGTGAAAATACAACAAGAGAGGCCGTGTACGTGTAAGGTAATACTGAGACGCGTTCGCGTAACCATTGCTGCCGTGTTAAAGCTGTAAGTATTAAATATTATGAGTGTGTCTGTTCTTACCCTAGTTAGCCGGCATGCTATTCACGCTTGTCTGCACCGTATTATATTTTCATGTGTGGCCTCTATCGCTCTACCACATTTTTGCACATTATCTTATTGGCCCAAACGGCACGATTTTCGCAAGAAAATTATTGAATATAAAATGTGTAATTTGATCTTCTCTACAACATTTGCCTGGAAATTTTCTTATTATATGAAGAATTCAGCGAGATATTGTTATAAAAGTACAGCGGTACTGATGTAAAGTACCCGTTATTTTTATCATATTTTAACGAAATTTGAAATTTCTCAACAGATTTTCCAAGGTTCCTCAGATATCAAATTCCATGAAATTGTGTCCAGTGGGAGCCGAGTACTTTTTGCGGACGGACGGACGGACGGGCAGACAGAGAGACAGACAGACAGACAGAGAGACAGATAGACATGACAAGGGTAATAGTCGCTCCTTACAATTGTGCGAACGCTCCAAATACTGTTGACGCTGTTACAGATAAGTGGTTATTTAACAGGACAGTATGTGCCCTGTTGAATGGGTCCGTGTTTTGTGTGAGATGACGAGACAAGATGAAGATGTGAAACATTCGCTGACACACTTAACACCAAAACGTTTTGTCCTTGATTATTAAGCCACCCCTGGACACAGTCCCTTTTCAAATTGACAGCTATTATTTCATCATAAGTCCCACGTCACTGCAGTTGTTACAAGTGAAATTACTTTGTATGCAGCGTCGTGGAACTCCGGTACCACAGCAGCTGAAGAACCTTCATATTGCATAAGACAGTTCTGGGTTAATATCCGCCTAACACGTGTCATTAATTTTAAATATAATGTATCCTAGCACTCACGGAACAGTTGATTTAAATGTCCTTTAAATTTTTATTTTTTTAGTTTAAAAGCCGCACAGAACTTTCATCTTATGTAGTTAAAATATTAAACTTGCTGCACTTACAGACGCAGGTTAATTTATGCCTTGATTGTTCAGGTATGGTTTCCTAAATTCTGTAACACTCATGCCTTAGAAGAAAAATGAAACATTACTGATCTTTGACGTGTCTAACATTCGAGTTGTGGACTGAGCACGACATAATGGACCAAAATGTCCAAATTCATAGACGTTGTATTGTTTATGAGAGGTGTGACTCGAAATTTCGACGAATTGAAGTTAGTGACAGGAAACTCGTTTCCGTAAGTTTGTCCATCTGGTATATTACAAAGCAAGTACATAAACGCAATTTTAAAAATAACAAGTTTCAGATTATCATCACGTGTCTCTAATTGTGAAATCTTCGTTTCTGAAGGAATAAAAACAACTGCATATTTTTTTGTAAAGGATGCTCAAAGCTCATAAGTGAAAAATGAGCTTTATAATACAATTCTAAATGTTAATATATGCAAAGAGAAAACTGGATGAACGGCGTACTTATGTGTAGAAAATAATGTTGCTATGTCGGAAGTCCTTGCTAGATAGAACGCCTTATGTTTGCGTGACATGAGAGGTAAACTTTTGTTCCTAAGGAACATTTAAAGTCAGGATCGTGATAGAAAGACGGGCGTTGGAAACCTAATAACAGGTAATTTTCTCGTTATATTGGAGAAACAATAAGTGGGTCGTTGGGCCAAATCTGTGATATAGCACCACATGATTTCTGTGAATTTGTTTACCTAGTACATACTGAAGTTTTCATATTGTGAGATTAACAGAGACCTGTAAACCCGTAATACTGAAACTGACGTTTAGACTTTATAATTGTTGTCTAACGGAAAATTTATCTTATTCTCCAAGTACCAGAATTGTGAGACAGACTGTATCTCACTGTGTCTTAACACTTCGTATGTAATGTGTGTTAATGGTTGCAAACTGAGGCTGTAGACAGCTGTAAATCTAGAGCTGCATTAATCCCTTGGCATTTCTCTCGTCTCCATTCACGTGAGGATCACGAAACTTGAACTTAACTAAAAGGAACAATGAGTTCACGTGTGACAAGCGATTATTGTGTGATGTAAGAGAATGAGACGAAACATTCTTTTGTTTACATACCTTAAGAGTAGTGTGTTATATCTCGATGCTGTTGATAACTTATCTTGAACAATTAACACAAGCCAACACATTAGTGTGTAAAACGAACTTAATTTTGTTGCGGTCGAAACAAATAAGATTCAGGTCCAAGTGGATGGTGACTGTAGTTGTGTGAATGGAAAACAGAGGCAAATGTGGTTGCTGTCCTTACATCTTGCGATTAATCTTAGTTTAAGACAAGTAGATAGGCTGAATAAATTGTGATCTGAAGAACACAAGATTTGTGAAGTGCTGGGAGTATATATGGTCATCTCGAACTCAGTAAGTACAACTGAAATAAATAAAATTCTAGCAGTAAATTTAATTGGTTTCACATTACAAGCTACAAGCTTTCAAAGTGTGAGGAACTAACTGGAGGCTGGAAAATTTGCGTAACAAGGAGCTTCATGATCACTCTTTATCGCCAAATATTATTCGCACCATCAAATAAGGGAGGATAAGACGGGCAGAGTATGTGGAACGTATGTTTCAGAACATAAATACGTACCTGAATCTGGTGGGGACAACTGGAGGAAGGAAAGCAAGTGGAAGGTTTAGACGTAGATGGGAGGCTATTATTAAAGTTAATCTCAAAGAAATGGCATAGGCGGTCTTGTACCGAATTCCTGTGTATCAGGATGGAGAAGTGTGATGCGCTGTTGTGATTACGTTAATGAACACTGGGACTCGAAAAATGTGGGAGTTTCTTAACTAGCTGAGAACGTTCTCGCTCCGTGCAGCTAGTTAGTCAGTTAATCAGTTAGTTAATGTTTCCGATTGGATTTATTTTTAACCAGTCGAAATATCCAGCCAGAAAACTGCAAGGAAACTGTGCAAGAAAATATGTCGTTATATTGAGGAAACCTGAAGACGGACGTGTTGGGGTGGTGAGTAGGATAAAACATTGTTTCATCGGCAGATACAAATAACGATTAGAATAGTCAGCAGGTCGACAAAGAGGGTAGTGTATCGTGGAATAACGTTTCTGCACTAACAAGCGTTAACCCACGAAGAAAAAATGTACGTAGACTTGGAAGAACCCCTCCCCCCTCCCCGCCATTAAGCCACGTACTGGTATGAAAGAGAAATTTCACACAGTATTTACCCAAGAATCGATCCCAGTGACCGTGCAGTATAAGGCGTGGGTAGGCGGCGGCTCGCTTTCTGGGATTGCGGGTTCGAATCCCGCCGGGGACATGGATAGCTGTCTCTTACAAGTGCTGTGTGTTGTCAGGTAGAGGTTTCTGCGGCGGGATGGTCACTTGTCCAGAGGAGACGTTCCTAGTGTGGTATGGCTGAGTGTAATAGTGAAGTCTGAAAAATGAGGAGGCCTGGCCCACTATGAGATACTGGGCCAGAGGAAAAAATGTTTACCTAATATGTAGACTTGATTGAGTTTTCCCTTTACACGCCATGAAGTCATGCGTGGTATTGTAGGAGACACAGTCCACCTATTGCTAACCTAGACACTGGACGCAGAGAAGTGATCAGCTTCACACCCTTCTCAGCCAGCGGTGCTCAATGATGAGTAGGCTGGGTGGACCCAGAGCCGTTTTGCACGCTTTGGAAAAAGAAAAATTTCTTGCTCCAGCTGGGAATCAACCAGCAGTTCTTGCCACTGCACCAACTACGCTAGCCCGGCTGCTGCTGTTACAGGACGCATATGAAACATCCAAATTTTGTTTCGCCATATTACTTCGTTTCATCACAAAGGAAAAATTGTATCAAGATTTTCTTATTTTGGGTTCGAAGATCACAAAATCCAGGCACTTTCCTTTACGTAAGTTTTGAAAGGAAGATCTATGTTTTAAAATTATGAATTTTAAGTTTGTTAATTTTTTTCCCCTTTCCTTCTTAGTCCAGAACTTTTCTATCTAAACGTTTTAGGTGTGATCAGACTCAATGACACATATGCAATCTGTAGGACTTCCCTGGATGAGTGATCGGTCCTTCGAAGATACGTCTCCTTGCAAAATATAACCCTCATATAAGACAAAACTCCTTGCCGCCGGCCGGTTTTCATCTCGCAATCCCAGCAAGCGAGCGGCCGTGTACCCATGCTTGAGACCGAGCGGCCACTGGGATTGGTTAGTTTGTTAACGTACCAAATTTCACTCCTAAACACTCTGTAGAACAAATTCAAGATCGGTTTTTCATTCGTGTATACGTATGCACATATCCTACAGAAGTTAACTAATGTCAACTACGAAAAAAACAGCTTCCACATAATTATAATTTGTATAATACGGTGAACATTAATTTATTTCGACTAAGGAAAAAATAAATCATCGGTCAATTATGGCCAATAATTACAGAAACGTTTACGATATGTCTCTATTTAAATGTCAAAGTAGTGGTGTCGAATATGTGCAGTAGTCCAGCTTGTTTGCAACTTCCAGGTCACTGACATTAAGCGTTGTAAAACTGAATACCGACAGTCCATGAATCATTTCGATATCGTGTTGTATAGTCGGCTATAGAAACTTGAAGGTAGCCTGATTTTATAAGATTAATAAAAAAATTATATATACAAGCCATGTAGGGTGAGTGGTCCTAAGGACAGACAGGTTTGCGCTTTGATCGGCATACCATGAAATATTTTGTATCCATATTAAGAATATGGAATTGCTTATTGCAGTTCAAATTGCTTCTTTCACAAAGGATTGCACTTCAATGTCTCTTGTTCTTTTCAGTTGAAATTCCAGGAAACACTATAATCTGCAACAATGGAGCAAGCAAAATTAAACGGACCGAATAAAGACGAAGACATCTTCGAAGGGCTCATGGAGCACATTGGGATGGACGGGAAGTTCCAGTCGAGGTTCAACCTAATATTCAACATGGGGTTCATCCTTACTGTTGCCATGCCTACATTCAACATTATGTTAGCTGTTACTCTGCCAAAACACTGGTGCCACGTACCCGGCAGAAATGAAACTAATTACACATTAGACGAGTGGAAGAATCTCACACTTCCAAGGTAAGGGCCTCGTGAAGTATGTTTCGTTATCAGACGTCACCAAAAATCGTGGAATAGGCTACTACTGCGCCGTGATGGACCACCAACTTTTAAGACTGCTTCTGAAACTTCTGAGGCAAGTGCCAAAAGAATACAGTGACCCCTCGTCCACTGACGGGGTTGGGGGAAGAGATTACGGCGTGTTGACAAAACCGATCTGCGGAAGCATATTGGTTTTAAGGCGGCCCCGGGCCCTGGGGTGGGTAAGGAAATATGGTTGTGTGAACGTGGCCTTCACCGCCCCGGGGTTTAAAATACATACATTTTTGGACACTGGACTTTTACACAGTGCCTGGATAATTGATACTGCCGGCTTTCCGCGGCAGTTGGATGGGTAAAAACCTGCGTTTATCCGCTTGCATTTAAATTTTTTCAGCATTCCGCAGTTTATTCTCCAGATCGTGCGTTTACCAGCTTATATCAAAAAGCACGCTGAGCAACTCCGTGTTGGGAGGTGCGTTAAGTTCGATGACAGCCATTTTTTTCCACGCCCTTCTGCAGTTCGCCAATCGATGTTGTGTAATTTGAGCTGTCTTTCGATACACAAAGAAGGAACAATACCTCATAGAGACATAAGACGTTTTTGTCACCGTCAGAGAGTGCCCATATTTGTTTTGAAGGCGCAGGGGGATAATCAGACACAAGGAATATCTCCGTTCCTTGGTTAGAAGTGTCTCTCCTACTGAGAACCTTATGCTATTGAACTGATCCCCGGAGTTGAATGTTTCCATTCATGTTTGTACTTAGTCCCTTCGAGAAGTTGATAACAGATCTTCATAATCATCACCTGGACCTTGTTACAGAAAACACCATATCAAGAACTTCCGCGTGGAATGTGTGTGTACATAACGTTATTGACACTGCTTCAATTACCTTATTCTAACATCTGTTTTAGAGGCAGGGTTGCAAAGATGAAAATTCTACTGGATTCAAAATTTTTGTATTAAATGATTTCTAAATTTCAGTGGTGGAATTGCGGAAGACTCATTCAGTAAATGCAGCATGTATAACCTCACTGTCCCATTGGATATACAAACACTGCAGCAGCTTAACAACACTGACTACAAGGAGACTGGTAAGAACTTATCTAAAGCTTTACTTGTTTAACGGCCGATACCGCTGGCCGTGCGGTCTAAGGTCTGCTTGGTTTCTGGGAACAAGGCTTCGAATTCCACTGAGTTCGTTGATGTTCGGCTTTTATGTTTGTCTTGTGCTCTGTAGGTAGCAGCCTCTGCGACGAGCTAATAACTCTTTCACGAAGACAAATCACGTGGAATTATTTTTTTGTATGGGATATGGGAGTGTAACATCTGTAGTCTTTATACAGCAGATGTGATGAATGGGTGTCGTTTATGTGACACATTATCTTGTGTTTGATGAGGAATATACAGTATTTCAGAGGTAGACTGTGCTTCTGTTATAAGGCAAAATAACAAAAACCAAATACTCCTGTGTCAGTGAATGAAGATTGGATCAGTCCAGCGAACGAAACAGAGAAGGTTTATTCACACAGCATAAGTCCATTTATCTGGATTAATTGGGACCGCGAGCCATCCGAATATACAGAAAATCCGGATAACTGGATTTTCTTTGAAAATAGGCTACATTGGCCATAAAAGGATGTCGTACAATTACAGTAAGAAAATGTTTGACGTACAGACTTACTTCATGAAGTCAAGGATATATAGATCCAACAACCGGTAATTTCAAGGCAAGTGAGTTTTGTAGAGTTCTGGACAAAGTTACCTGAAGGGCCAAGCCGATCCGGATAACCAGCGTCCGGATACATTGCGTCCGGACAATTGGAGTTATACTTTTATTGTTTTTACCTGGTGACGGAAACACCCTATGATTTTAAGTAATAACAGGATGATAGAAGGAGTCCAGTAGCCTATGTGTGCAACGTATTGCATAGGAAGACTCTTCATTGTAATCGGTAGCCGAATAGTAAAGCAGAATTCGTAAATATGTTGCGCTGGACTGTAAACGAGATGCGCCAGGCGTAGGAAAGGGTTTAATGACGAATTTTGTGAATATGATAATGAACATTACAATTGCCTAACAGCTGCTCAACAACTGTAAGCACATTTCAGAAAAGGTATTGTACAACGCATTTAGCAGATCACCACCATAACAACATGCACAATTGCAGTGAGCTGTCAATATGGCTGGGAATACGACACGGAGTGGTACTCACTGACGGCACCGTCGCAGGAAGACTGGGTCTGCGACAAGGAGGTCTATGTGCCCAACGCTTTGCTCGTCTCCAGGGTGGGAGAGGTTGTGGGCACACTCGTCTTTGGGCAACTCGGTGACATGTAAGTGGACTGCTTGCCTTTCTTCTGGCCATACCGGAATTGAAGATTTTAGATCAGAACTCACAAAGTGCACTTTCATAATGGACACATATCTCTTCCAGCAGGATTTTTACTTTATGTTCATCATTTAAGTGATCATGGAGCAGAATTTCGTTTTTGCGCCTATTAGTTTAACGTTTACTTCATCCTCATGTTTTTTGTTAACTTACGTGCGTGTTTTCAGAATAATGCCCATGGGCTCTCTCCATACCACAATACAAATGCTTTGCTCTAGTGTCCATTGATTATCTTCATCAAACGTGAAAATACTGGAATTTTTGTACGCCTGCTATGTTGCTTTGCATTTTACAAAAATATTACCTTAATAAAAGTGCATTAACTTAGCAATATTTATTATTAAACACTACTTTAAGTCTTTAAAATAACTGTCACTGCTGTCTCTACCGTCTCAAAAAATTTGCGCCTTTGTCCTTTTATTTTTACTGTATTTAGGAAAGTAACAAAAAATGCAATGTACATATAACCTAACACTGAGGCATGTCCGCGTAAATAATGTTGCCATGGAAAGCAATAAGTATTACATATTCTGAGTGTGTGTGTGTAGGCTTGTTTATCCACCGTTCAAAGCTCATGCGCCACATTACGTCATATGTGGCTGTCTGGCTGCACCATATTTTTTCCACTTTAACTCAGGAACGGCATGACTTTCAGAAAATTATTAACGGCAAAATCTGTTGTATGGTTTTCTTTTCAACTTTTGTTTGAAACATTTCTCATTCTAATAAGAATTCAGAGAGATATTATCATAAATGTACGTAAGTCTTTATGTAAAGTATCCGCTATTCTTGTCACATTTTAATGAAAATTAAGTTTTCTCAACAGATTTTCGAAAAATAATCAAATATAAAATTTTATAAGGAATTTTCCTGAGGGAGAGGATTTTTTTATGCGGACGGCCAGACGGACAGACAGACATGACAAAGCTAATAGCTGCATTTCGCAATTTTGCGTAGGCGCATGGAAAGCAAGGGCATGGGCTGACTTCCAGTGGAGTAGAAATTATTCAATATGATGTTTAAATCCAGTTCTTCCCCTGAACAAAAAATCGAAACGTGTTTTACGAGCACACACACAGGCGCATATATCATAAAAACACGTGTACATCGAAAGCATGCTCGCATCGTAAATTCAGTTTATTCTTTTATGGAAGAAATTTGCCCAAAACTGAGAAGGCATCATTTGTTCATATTGCGCGTTACCGTAAAACATCTGGAAATGAACACAGAATGGAGATGTCATGCCGCTACTTAATTTCTTCATTAGCGTTTACTGCAAATATTTTCGAAAGAAACTGACAGGGGTATGTGTTCGTGAGTAACCACGAGCTTAATTTTAGTTTATATTGGGCTACATAAAATTTACTTTGAGTGAAGCTCAAATCGACTTCCCGTAATCGGCGAGATCCTGAGCAGAATAATAGGAATACTTCCTGGAATTTATTACGTTATTAATATGACGACTCAGGTGTTCTGAATATGTCGGTGTGGTGGTGAAACTTTAGTTCTTTCTTCTTAGACTGGTTGAGACACAAAATGAAGGAACGACCATTCTCCGCAGTGCCTGGAACTGCTTGCCTAACGACACAGCATTTTATCCCAGAAGACTTGATACTTCAATAGCAGTGTTTAGAAAATATGAAACTACACAAGCTCTTAACTTCTTCACTAATCGAATTTGGTGTTTTAAGTTTTGTTATCAAATATTTGAACTTTCCTCTCCAAAGCTTTGTTAGCTATTTTTAGGCGCGTTCTTAAAACACGAAAAACGAATATTAACTTCGTCATACCTGTCTGTTTGTCCGTCCATCCGTCTGTATTCGTTATTTGTATATTTTTCGAAAATCTGTCGGGAAAATTCAGGTTTCTTTAAAATCTGATAAGAATAACGAATGCACATTTATAATAATATCTCACTCAGTGCTTCTTAGAAAGAGAAATGTTTCAGACAAACCTCGCAGAGGACATCAAAACACACATTACATATTCAATAATTTTTTTCCGAAGATCGTGCCGTTTATGAGATGATGTGGAAAAATGTGGTACAGCCAGACAGATCGCAGATGACAATGTAATACGGCGCAGAGAATCTGAGATTTGTATGCTGGGTAACTAAAGAAAGAATACAGACACACTCATAATATTTCATCCTTGCTGCTGTCCCATGGCACAATATTTAAGCTAATACGCCTCAGTATTATGTTATAGGTACCTTGCCTGTCTTGTTTTGTTGCACTTTAGGCATCTTTATGAAAAATTTATTTATTTAGTGTCACCTACATTTGGCTATAAATACATGCAAGAAACGGAAAAATTTATTGTTGTTACGTCCACTGATATGTGACATCAGACAGTTTGTCTACTTACCATCACGGTAACTTATGGTGATAAATCTTTAATAGAAATGATTTTTTAGCGCTATGTGTTACACAGGGAGAGATAAAATTATACGACAGAGTAACGCTGTTTTTGTGCTTCAGGATCGGTCGCCGGCCGGTACTCTTCCTTGGAGTGGTAACTCTTGTCGTCGGTAGGTGCGCCTCAGCCTACACTGCCAACTTATACAGCGTGTTTCTTGTGGCAAATCTTGTGGCCAGTCTACCAATATCTGTCGTCTTCCAGTCTCCGCTCATTATAGGTGGAGTAGCAGAAACATTCTCTTTGAATTTGCGGTGGAAAAGTGTCAATGAGGAAGGCTTTGCGTTGAATTCTCTGTAACAGAAAGGTAGTTTTACAAGAGGCATCGTCTTAAGAACTAGTAGTAATAGATCCTCCAGAGAGATATGGCCGCCAGTAGGAGGACCCTCTGTTAGTACGTCATTAAGAGCGGTACTTTCTTGCGGAAAACGCACCCAGTGTGACGGGGAATTATGTAATACATAACATCGGTATCAATTTCGAAGCCTATTTGTTACAAATGTGTTTTTGTTCATTTCTGAAATTCTTATTATTAATATTTTGAGATTCAAGATTTTCAGGCTGTGGCCCAATATCAAGTGGTAGTTACGGAGGTCTTGCTTGCTGCCTCCATTGTTACTTCCCTCTTTAGGATACAAATGGTTGACTAGTGGACTGTTTATACAGTGAAACTGGAGGTAAAGAGATTCTCCGAAACGTCGACTAGTATTTACCAATGGAAACCGCGTTATATCAAAGAAGACTTAGCTATTTCCCGCCACCGATATGAGAACCTCAAATCTCGCATTTTACACGTGTTTATAACTGTATCTTATCCCTTTGTACACCCCAAGATGTGATTTTGGGGAGCTCAAATGGTGTGGCACATGCAAAGACAAATAAAGGTAGAATGTTCGTATAAAGTCAATTCGTATTCGCAAGAAGGCATAAAGGGACCGTTGCTATATTTTCATATTGAAGTCATGCTAAGGGTATGGAATAAATGTTGACTCTTTGGTTATGATGAAGAAAATGCAGGAAGGTTGTTAATATGATTTACTCTCATTTTTCATTCCCATATACAGTTAAATCTGAGTATAAAAACATATCCTATTGATGTCCAAGAAATTTAAAAGTTCTTTAGGAGAAACTGACGATAATATGTCAGTAAGAGAAGCATCGAATATCTCATAATAGGAAGACATAAGGAAGCAATTTGTCACATAGATTTGCAAACAAAAATTGGAAGATGTTAGGTCATTAAATGTAACTTTCGCATAACTTTTAGTTTTGCAGTAGTTTTACATTTGAAATGGAATACATTGAAAATAAGCAGATTGCACTTTGAGTAGCACTGGTACTCCTGGTAATAATTCCAGTCCCACTCTATTCTTAATTAATTAATTGAAATACTGTCTCAGTATCCCAACGGCCAATTAGAAGTCAGCAAGTGTGCAACAAAACAACGCAAATCTTACAAAAGTACGACAAAAACAAAACACGGAAAAAACTTCAATAAAAATTAATGCATTTCACGCACCAATAATAAATAAAATTTAGATGTCACTTAGAGATCTTGTTAGTCATTTTAGTATACAAAAATTTCGACTAATATAAAATCTGATTAATAATCCCTTTTCACGGAGTCACTGTTTTAGGAAAAATAGTTCAACGCTTTGTAGTTTAAAATCGTGGAATGATTTTGTAAAAACTAACTTGATTGACGTTGATTAACATGATTTGTGTTTTTTATATCTAAAGAAAATTTAGCTCCAGATTTCACGTTTACTTAGTACCTTCTTCTGGTTTATTAATCCTGTAACACTGCAGTTCTTACATTTTGTAACACCCACCTGGAATGACTCTACAGCTTGCTTGTCAAGTTTCATCTCGGACTTATTTTTTAATATGTTATGTTTGATTGACCCGAGAACGGCATTCAAAAATAGCATTTCATGTTTCAGATTGAAGCAAATTCTTACCCTCTAAACGCAAGTATGCAAATTTTGAACCTATGAATTATTTCCTAAATTTATTCATCAAAATTACCAAAGAAATTAACTTGGTGAGGTGTATTGCAGGTATGGAAATATCGGCTGCTTCACAGAGGGCTCTGATAGCAATGTTGCAGTTTGTGGGCTGGACGTCTGGGATGTGCGTGATGCCTATGATTGCTTGGGCAACGGGCGGCGAGTGGAAGCTTTTCATGATAATAACATCCTTGCCTTGTGCTATTGTGTTCCTTTCCTTCAGGTCAGTGTCTATCAACTTCTCTTATATCTAATGTAACCTATCCACTGGTAGAACGGTCACAACAACTTATGACTGATGACAAGAATGTTCCGAGACTTGAGGTTTTCACAGCGGTGTAATATGGGGTCCGGGCTTCAGCGAAAAGACGCTGCGTCGCTATGTAAGTGGTGTGCTACAATATTACTGTGTGATGGCACACCGACGTAAGACGGAGGAGAATTCAAGGGGAAACAGGAGAGTGGAGTGAATAGTCAGTAAAGTCCATACAGAAGCGGAACAAAGTCTTTGCAGCTGTCGTGTATACGCTGCAAGCTGATGCGCAAAACTTGGCTGTCAATAGCCGATTGAACAGACACCTTTTGCTGAAATATACAGAGGCGTCATTTAGCCGAAAGACGAAAAATGGTTTCTGCACACATGCTATGCGTTCGCAGTCGGAGTATACCGATGTCTTGCAGGATCTTGTCGTCTTAACACTTCAAGGTTTCAAAGTTTCAAGGTTCATGAAGAATTGGATTCTTCACGTGCACTGAGCCTGTGAAACGTGAAGGTGATGCTTCTTTCGAAACTTCGGCAACCATTTACCCAGCAACGCAGCGTCACATCCAAGGACAATGGAATCTTAAAATGACTAATATTACACTAAATTAGTAACTGTCAATACAATGAATTGAAAAGTGTTAAACAAGATAAACCCTGTAACTGGTAAATACTGGAGACAACTGAACCTGATAAGTAGGTGTTTGCCCCGTTTCTGCACTGACGGGTGCTCACATGAACAAGGTTCGGTTGAAAGAATCAGGTGTGTTAGCAAATGTGTGGCTTTACAAGGAGGAACCCAATGGCCAAGAACATATTCAAGTTTCAACGTGAAGTAACAGATCAGGTTATTAAAATGACAAACTACCGTCACATATATCCAGTTCTACGTACTGTTGCATTAAAATTTGCACACATTTGGTTTTATGTTATCCATACCGTGCACGTTCTTAGAGTTATTACATCACCCAGCTCATGCACTGAATAAATTACATTCATGACCTATTAGAAAGAACCCCTACCTATTTCAACACTGAGGTGCCATCACCAGGGGCCCGTTCAATGCAGAGGAACGTAGATCCAACACACCGATCCAGTTATTATGTTGCAAAACCTAGTAATAACTAGATCAGTGCGTTGGATCTACATTCCTTTGTATTGAACGGCCCCCTGATTATGACACCTCGGGGTTGAACATGTAGGGGTTTTTTACAGGATGGTAGAGAGCTAACGGGCACATGTCAGGTCTCCCTCCTGTCCGAGTCTTGGGGGTTAGGGTGTGTAACAACGCAGCAATCCAGTGAAGACTTGATACCATTTTAACATCCGTTTATTCGCAAAGGGCAGGTGGAGTTTAGCGCACAGAACTGCAGCTGTTCATTTTTACTACGAAACAAAGTGCGTCATTCGGATATCCCGTTGCCAGCACGTTCGTCGGGCGTCATGGTACCAGACTTTTTTCTGTGGGGATGTCTGAAAGAAAGAGTATACAGAACTCCTCCCACATAACACAAGACCTGAAACGTGCACTTCAAGATGAAACTGCATTCATCAATCAAGACCAAAATTTGTTGCATGGGGTTTTTGAAAATTTTGTTGATCGTCTCAGACAGTGCTTTCCAAGCCAAGAAGGCCACCTTCATGAGTTATCAACTATAAATAATAAAATTACATTCTGTGAACATAAGACTGGTGTATTTCATTTCAATGTTCTGCAGTTATTAAACAAATTATCGCACATAAAATGTGTCCGCTGGCTCTGCGCCATTGTGTATAATAAATCTCGAATAAATTTTATTCATTGCATGAGTTGGTTGGTGTAGTAATTAGGACTGGGGTTCCATATCTTTCTCTTTGCTTTGATATATCCCTGCCATTTGTCTGTTGTTATGTCGTGAGTCTGTAGAGGCTTTACACTGGACCGATCCCCGATCCATGGAGTCATACCAATTGTCTAAATGGATCAGTAGTTTGAGAAGTTAAATATGTAATAGCTACTTTTTCGATAGGAATGATTTCTCAAAAGAGATTACATATTACAAGTCGACAGAAGGAATGAAGACAGACGGATTATGCGTCATTTCAGGCTTCCGCCGCGATGTGAGATCTCTGTTCTTGTGGCAGTCTACGCTGCCTAACACCCCAAAAGAGCGCAGATCTCACAAACAGAATATTTTGTAACGCTATAGACACTGCCGTTCTTTACAGTGAAATGAAAAATAAGAAGCAATAGTGCATACAATTTTTTAACGTGACTTTTTCCTATATATTAGTATATAAACAAAGCAATACGGATACCCGTGAAACACAGCTTAATATTTGCAACAAAGCCAGCAGCTACGCGTTTCAGCTTTTTAACAAACCATCATCAGACTGTACAAGACTATAGAAAGCTGTAAATTTACAACGGTATTACCAAAATTATTCGAGACTATCTCAAATTTGTTACAACCATCATTCTTGAGTAGTTTTACTATGCTGCTCTAAAGACACGCGTGTCTATATAACTGTACTGCCAGGTGATGTCTTGCTAAAAAACTGAAATATATGTGCCTAATTGTGGGTTACTTTGCAAAACGTATGTTACACTTTTCGGATGTATTTGTTGGTTTGTTGGATATAAATTTTGTAATGCGACTATTTATTGTGTAGATAGAAACAAGTTGCTTTTCATTTCAGACACAAAATCGGGAAGCAAAACTTCTTAAGCAGGCAGTGTCGTCCGTGACTTGTATAGTACGTAGGATATACAGTCAAACCCCGATACTGCACCACTGCCTGTTAATCGCAGTTTGTGGCAGGATATCGAGGGTGCGTAAAATTGCGTAGAAATATATTACGGTTGGGAAATTTTGTTTAAATAATTTCGTGATTGATGAGCGAGGGTAGCGCTGTGTCGAGGGTTGAGAGTACATAATTATGCTCACCCTGCATGACCCATTATTTCGGTGGGCTAAAGGGGTTCTAACGACTTCATCTGGGATTCGAAGCCCGGATCGACTTTCAGGAAGTGCAGGACAAAGTAGGCAATGAACATAATCCTGGTGTGTAAGCAGATTAAATTAACTTTAGACTAAACTCAATAATAATTAATCAACAGTTATACACTTTGGGGGGGGGGGGGAAATAATTCTTGTTGTCCATATTGTACCACCTACAACTTTCCGCTCACTCCGGATCAGTCCGAAGTACCACTAAGCCGAAAATTCGAAGGAAGTTGCATAATCCTTTTAATTATCGACTTATTGGTACTCCTCAATAATGACCTGAATTTGGGCCGAAACTTGTAGCAGATGGACTAGAAGAAATTAGGGTTTCTCGCCCCATAAATCGTATTTGTTGGTTATTATTATTGATTACATAATGAAATGAACTGTGTTATGTGATACAATGAGGTAACTTTCGACAGCGCCTTTTTATCGCGAATAACAAGAAATTGTCTAAAGGACCGTGTAGCCTTGCATTGTAGCTGCGACCGGTTGACGACATGGTTTATGGTCTATGTCGAAGTCTGGTGTAATCAAGATGTTTCAAAGGACTTTAGCATAAAATGTTGTTTGCTGTTAGCATAATTAGGTCTCATGCAGGAATTTCGGCGACTTTCTGCGTCGCTTAAACAATATGAATGAAAAACACGGCAGCTTGCATGAATTGCAATTGTATGAAACCATCGGGACAAGTATGGAAATTAACGTCCTTGCAACGCTCAGTACGTAAGAACGTCTGAATTATTATGACTGTTTATTACCTAAAGGCTGTACGTAATTCATTTTGATCACAGCTGAAAGTGATTTTGGTGATACACGCCTGCTCGTAGTTTTGGGTTTTATTCCATGGCGCAACAGCGCCTACTGACCGTAGTGTCCTCATTATCGAGGCTTCACGATCACAATCAGACACATCACACTTGGTACGACTCTTCCGGACGAGTGATCAACCCGATCTAGAGACCTCTACCTGACAAAAAGCAACGTTCAAAAGAGACAGATATCCATGACCACGGCGGGATTCAAATCCACAATACCAGCAAGCGAACGGCCGCAGACCCACTCCTTAGACCTCGTGGCCACTAAAATCGGCGCCTACTCGTATTTAAAATTAGAAGTTTCCTGTCACATAACCACTTGTGATTGTGTAGTAATTCTCTGTGTTCTTATTCTGCAGAACATTTCCGGAATCTCCAAGGTGGCTTGCAGCAAAAGGCAAATCAAAGAAATGTCTTGAAATACTGGAAAACATCGCTAAGAAGAACAAAACTACACTGCCTGACAATGCTCTCATGCAGCTGAAGAAACTGGCCGGGAGGAAGGAGAAAGTGTATGGTGTGGCGAGCTTGTTCGCAAACCGGCAGCTGATAAAGATCACGGTCCTCATTTCCTTCTCGTTGTAAGAAAGCAAAAACAAGTGTAGGCTTTGAAGCTGGTACAGGGGAAGTTAGGTTAAGAGAAGTCCTACTGGCAGAAGAAACGTACAGACGATTCTAATTGGAACACAGATCTAATAAATTATGACTTCGGAGAATCATAAGTAGGTAGAAAATTGATATTAAAAAGAACCACAGAAAAATGTGGTACAAAGGTGTGAGCTAGATTTAAGTGGCTAAGGGTAAGGAAAATGGCGATTTACCAGTACAGTAATGAAAATTTGGAATTAGGCTGAACAGTTTCGAACTTGTAAATATAAATCTAAGACGGAATAAGTCAAATGTTCTTTCAGTAAGTGGAAATATAAATTACTTGCATTTGGAAATGAGTATATGGATATTGATCAGGCTCCGGGCTGGAAAATCGTATTGATTCCGGGCAGCAGCAGGAGAATCTTCTCCTCTGCAAAGCGTCCAGAACGAATCTGGGGACAACGCAGCTGCGATTGAATGGGTAACGGAGAATTTCTCCTGGGTGTAAAGCGACCGGTACATGAGGTTGATCGCTGTCCTCAGTCTAGTGCCGAGGTTAAGAATGAATGTTGTTAAATGGGAGTTAGTTTCTTCCTTTCTTGGTAAAATAGCCGGAGCATGAAGGTGGCCATGCATCTTCATCTAGTGCCCCATAAAAGTGGCCTTCTTTGGCATATTGGCTAAGCACAAGACAGCTTTGTGTTTTTACTTTGGTGCAATAGAGAAGAGGTGGTTACCTCTCTGACATATCACGCGTGACACCTAAAAGTCCTTTAACTGCTATTCTCTTTCGTACAAGCGAGTAGGATTTCTTACTTCCGTGGCAGCCAAAGACACCCCATCCACGTCTAGGTGCAAGCACCACAGCTGTTTGTACGCTGCCGCCATTCCAATGGATCCAGCCGAAGCACAAAGACAAGTCTTTCTATGACACCTAATCCCCGATTAATTGTTTTACTTGTATATCAGCAACAGGCAAATTAACAGCTTACACCGAATTACTTTAAATGTCTTTTTTTTCATCGGATGATTATAAAATCGGTAACAAGTATGGTCTAATTTTATAATATTTGAGTCTCGTTGAAGCACAACTCTTTTGCTGAGGAATGCTGGGGGACGTCTGTCAATAGACATCCGTTCGATCTAACGTTAGTGTAATTACAAGTAGGCAGAAATTTAAAAACAGAACCTTGCTGTATGTGAGTTAATTTTAACCTAACTTCCCTTCCCTCTAATATCAAACCTGTACCATCATATACTGACTGACCTCAGACAAGCTATGTCTTCAAATAATATTTCGTGCAGGTTTCGGCCGATCCCGGCAGTCTTTAAGGAATAAGCTTATGTGATATGGAAATACGTAGCGTCACTGTTGACATGCTCTAATGCCATGTAGATGATGTAAATAAATACTCTAAAATTTTCTGGCATATTGATGCATAATTTACTCTGTTTTTGTAAACTATAGAGTTTTTTAGATTTCCGTGCTTTGTAATGTTACTTAGTTTGCACAATGTATGTTTTTATATTTTAATGCTGACAATGTACTGACAAATTTAGAAACACATGGACGTACTGATATCAGAACAATAATAACCCTATTTCCATGTCACACGCATTTAGTCAATAGAAATGGCCGAGCTGGAACGAATCCTGTAGGAAATATTTATGTAAAAATGTAAACTTGTTTATGCTCAGTGCGTATAATGGAGTTGGTGTTATTATTGTTATTATTTATTTGGTCTGCAAATGGGTTTGTATCCGGTGACAGTGGTACTACAGTAAGACACAACACACAAAATAACACACCACACTAAAAAAAACACAGCACATAATATTACAAAAACAATAAAGGACACATACTAAACACAATAAATACAATTACAATACAAATACAATTACAAATACAATACACATACAATACAATACAAATACAAATAAATTAACCTAAAGTTGGTGAGTTAATATTAATAAAAAATTAAGCATACTATACGGTAATACACTCAGAGTAACGAATTACATTGACAGCACACACACGGTAGAAGATAATACAATTAAGTTTTCTTTTTTCTATTGACTACAAGTAATTCATTCATAAGCCACATGACAGTTCAGGGGAACTTTACTGCCTGCTTGTGAGTAATAATAAGGAGGTTTAAATATCTGATCGCCATCTCGTGCCTGTGGGTCACACGTCGGTCTACACACCTGTGTAGTCTAACAGCCATTGACTGGCACTGTGCAGCTCACTCGCAGCCGTTGTAGCTTCTCAGCCCTTCTAAGCGTGTGACTTTCTTACATTCATTGTGACACTACATTACTGACGGTGTAAACCCCAGGTAACACCATTTCGCAGTATTTGCATATCATTGTATGCATGTCTACAGTTTTAAAGCGGTGCACCATTTCTAACTATTAATGACCTGTCCTTTTATTTTTCAGAACACTTACACAGATCCTATATTACACTATTGTTCTGAGCGTGGCTGGCATGTCAGGAAACCCGTTCCTGAACTTTCTTCTGCAAGCGCTAATCGAGTTGCCAGGTTTCCTGATAGGAAGGGCTGTGTGTGACAGATTGGGAAGACGCTGGAGTCAAGCTGGGGCTTTCATGCTAGGAGCAGTTTTTCAGCTGGCATGCCTTTTCACAGTTATCCGTGAGTGACATCACCTCAGTTTGTCTTATTTTATAAAATTTATGGTTCAAAGTAATGTACATAAAATATGTTCTTGAACGTCAATTTGGATAAATGAAAAACTTCTTAAATTTTTCGCTGTGAGGGATAAAGGAAACTCGAGGGTAAAGTTCTTCTGCTATGTGGCGTCTTTTAATTTGTTTGATAGGTGAACATAATAACATGATCTGTAATTCCTAATATTCTAACCTGAAGGTGGAAACAACTGATTACTCTGACACGCCGGTACTTTGGCACTCCAATACACGATGATGATTTGTGTAATGATTTAGGATAATCTCACTACTGTGTTGCCGAAAGCGAGGGCTTAATTTAGACGTCAAGCTAGCCTCTCTGTGTTACAATGTGCCCCACTGTAGCCAATATAGGAGTGGCGCGGTTGTAAGAGGAAATACCAATATTTTAATATACTGTCCTGTAATTCTTCGGGAGAAGTTGAGAAAAAACACGGAAAACTAAAGTAATCGATATCCTGGCCTAATTAGAATCAGACAGGCCATATACGCGTATACGTAAGGCTGAGGCGCTTTTGCGAAACCATTTTGGCGTAGAAAAGCAGTAAGTGTTACATATTCCGAGCGTGTGTCTGTAGCTTTACTTATCCAGCATGCAAAGTGCATGCGCTTATTCTATTGTCATGTGGTCTGTCCGGCTGTACCAAATTTTTCCACATTGTGTCATAAACGGCATGATTTTCAAAAGAAAGTTATTGAACGTAAAATGTGTGTTTTGATTTTCTCTACAACTTTGTCTGAAGTCTTTATAAGTTTAAGAAGATGTAAGGAGATATTATCGTAAATATGTATAGGTCTTCATGTAAAACACCGTTATTCTTGTCACATTTTAATGAAACTTGAATTTTGTCAACAGACTTGAGAAAAATACTCAAATAAGAGGTTTCATGAAAATCTGTCCAGTGGGTGCCGAATTGTTTCTTGCGTACGGACGGACAGACGGACGGACGGACGGACGGACAGACAGACAGACAGACAGACAAACATAACGAAGGTAATAGTTGCTTTTCGAAGTATTTCGAACGTGTCTAAAAATGAACGCCTCGCTAATTAATACCGTTTTAGTCAGCCTGCTACATACAGGCGGTGTACCGTTCAGCCAGTAGTTCTTCTGAGCAGCCAATGAGAACAGCAGGCCATGCAACAAGTATTTCTGGGTTGGAACACCTCCACTGCCTGAGGTTAATTTTTCAAAATCTTCTTACACTTCAGAGTATGTAGGAAGTTTTCTAATTGTTTTATTATATCGTATATTTCAGTTCATGATCCGTCTGATTTTATTCATTCCCTGTACCAGAACAAAGGCAAAATACTGCACCTGGCTGTCAGGTATTCAGGTTGTCATTATGTAGGTGAGCAATAGTTGTAGATTTTAAATTATAAGTTCCAATTTTCAATTCTATTGCAGTTCATCACATTGCCCTCACATTATGCATTCGCAACATTTACGTATCGATTACAGGGAAACATGACACCGACATTCCAAATATCCCATTCACAAATGTAACCAGTAACGGCCCAATTCCTCTTTTTTCCAGACCAACATCTGTTGTGGCTGCTGATTGCCTTGGTCCTTGTGGTAAAGTTCGCCCTTACTGTGGCAGCCTACAGTTCCTACCTGCAATGTATGGAGTTGTACCCGACTTGTCTTCGTCAAACAGGCACTTCTGTTGGATTCCTCTTTGCAAACGGACTGGGAGCAGTGGGGCCATACATTGTCTACCTGGTACTCAAACACTTTATATTGTTCATTCACTCTGTAGTCTGTCTTACGACGGGTCCATATCCTCTTCCAAAGGGAGTTTTCCACAGAGTGCGATCAAATGCTGCCTCTTTCAATTTCCAGTATCTTCTGTTTTCCTTAAGGTCTTCCAGTAGCTGCTTACGTCTTCTTCCTCGTCTTCCCGTAATTTCTATCCTTCCCTGTAACTTTCCTTCAATCACGTGTTTTAGAAGGCAGTTAGATAGTAAATATTCTTGCCACTTATTTCTGTCCCAAAAGACGCCGCATTACTATATATATACATATCATTACTATATATATATATAGTAAATGTAGAGAACGAAGTTTCCGGCGTAGCGAATAGCGCCTTCTCTTGAAACATCGAGTCAAAGCTCAGTTTTAAATCTCTGTTACTCTTTTAAGCATTCAGTAACTAGGGCTCTAACCCAGAAACAGCGTTTATGAAAGTCGATAAATTTCCAAAACAAATAACCATCATAACCATTCTAAATACTATAAACATCCTGTTCTTTTTCTAATTTCTACAGCATGTTTTCTTCAAGATGTCAGCCATATTTAAATGCATTTTTAGATTTAATGAAACCGCATTGTTACATCAGTATGCATACCGTAATTTGGGAATGATAACACAGTGTTTTGTTCCTTAACTGCTGAGTGTCTCTACTGGTACACGCAATACTAACGCTTTATACTACGCAAGAGAATGCAATGATTTTGAATCGGAAAATGCCGCAAGTTCTAACATGTGGCAATCAGGGAAGAGCATGACCACAGTGATTAAATGTGTGTAACATTCAGATATCACAGGCTGCTTAGGGTCTTGTTTCACTTGAATAACGTGCTCATGGTTTGGCATCGCGATTGGGATCATTCTGTCTATATTCATTGTTTTGTGCTGTGTTATTTACAGTGGACTGATACATAGGTACTCGTACTATATGTTTGACGAATTCATACTTCCTTAATCGATTTTAAATTCCAGTGATTGAGGGAAAACTGACACAGAAAAGAACAAACCATGAAAGTTACTACACGTTTAATTTTGGTAATACAGCGCCGGGATTAATTGTATTGTTTGACTTATTTTGTTATGGCCTTTCTTGTAACGAGTACGTATGCTTTGCCACATCTGACAAAATAATGTTGGCGCGGGAACGTCTTTGACGTCAGAAGGCATTTAAGAATTAAAAGAGCTCATGTTGCAGGTTGTAAAATTTGTTGAAGTGTCTTGAGTTCGAATTAGGAAGTTTTTAAACATGCATAAGTATAATAACGTAGGCATACGTAGCTTGAGAACATGGATACCTTGAAAGGGAAATATATCTTGCTTAACCCCATAAATTTTCCTTCCATTTCATTGCAGGTGATCTCTGTTTGAAGGGATGCTCAAATATGAGTTGGTATTCACTTAGCTCTTAATGTAGTGTGACTTATCACTTCCTCACGATATAAACAACTTATAGTACTTATCAGCATAGCAGAACGAGGTCACTTGACAAGGCCGACAAGTTGTAATAACATGACAGTCCGCCTGGAGTTTAGTGCACACGCTCTGCTTTCTTTACATCACTCATGTTGACAGTAGTACATTTTTTGCCACGTCTGTGGTCTAAAGCAGTGTTACTACGATGTTTCCGGAGTCGGTTCTACTTAAATCTTTAGGTTATTTGTTGTTATGCCTTCGAATTTTCTAGTAATTTTTGTCATAAAACTTAAAAGCTATTAAATATAAAGCGATACATTTTCCTATTGCTTGTATGGGAACGAAATATTTCGCATTAATAACAGAATATTTATTTAGTGTTATTAGAGGAAAGGTGTTGGGAGCGAGGAAAAAACAGGAGGGCGGAGGAAGTTGCATAATTAGGAGCTTCACAAGATAAATTCTTTGTCAGGTATTACTATAATGATCATATCAACAAAACTGAAAACATCGGTGCATGTAGCGTGTAGAGGAATTCATAAAAAAGTTTTTTGAGATCTTGAAGAAGGAAGTACTTGGGACAGCTAACCGTATGTGGAAGGATAACTTTAAGATTGATTGTGCGTCACTACAATGGGAGGCTGTGGTTTGAATTCATGTAGTTCAGGACAAAGGTCAATGGCTGGCTTTTCTGAAAACGAAAACCAGCATCCTGTTTCAATAAAATCGTTGAAAGTCTTTGCCTAGGCGAGGAAATAATGGCCTGCATTTTTTTAGAATTACTTAACTAAGGTAAATGGCGAAGGTTAGGGTCAAGTGCACGATGTTCTAGGCACAATGGAAGAGGTGCCTTGGTTTCATAATGATTAGCTTAGTAGCTTATTGCTCTTAAAATTATGGATTCTGTAACGAAAGGTCCGTGCAATTAACAGCAAATGTCCTGAGGCAATGACTACAGCCATATCCCCAAATCTCGTGCATCATAACCTTCATTCTAAACATCCCTCTGTGATAACGTAAAAACTATATTGAAATAAGCCGTCAGCCACAAATAAATTCTTATTGCATGCAGAATTTAGTATTCATTAATACATGTTCTGGCCGATGCGGCCATCTTCAAGTAATACACAATATATATAAAATACTTCGGAGGATATTAGCAACTTAAAGTTACATAAAGGTAATTTCCAGTTTCACCATAAAAAGAAGCTCATAAACTGCAAAATTTCAAACGTGTTCTACGGATATTCTGCAATACTAATCCTGCAATCAGTCTATACTCAAGAAAAGAAAACTTTAAAACCATGAATCTAGTCTAGAAAACACTCAAAAAGTACAATTATATAATATAATCAAGTACCTTGCATAAAGTAACCTTAAATTCGTAAAAGATATAACCTCAAAAGACCTGCAGTATGTACAACTTCAACATTTATAGCAATAACACAAAACCTTACATATTTTTATCCTTTAGGTAAAAATGAAATCTCTTTTCCTTTTATACAACTTAATGTTGCTAACATCCTCCAAAGTATTTTGTATATACTGTGTATTAACTGAAGATGGCGACGTCGGCTGAAACATGTCGTAATGAATATTAAATTCTGAAAACAATAACAATTTAGTTGTGATTGACGTGTTATTTCTGCATATTTTCGATTATCATATTCATTTTACAGTGTACTAACACAGTGTAATTCTGTGTAATGAATTCATCATGTCTTACACATTCTGACAATTTTTTTGCGTGCCAGTCCAGAACCTACACTCTCTTAACACCGTGTTCCTTTGTCGTATGACACAACTGTTTTGGTTGTATTTCCAGGGAACGGTTGCTGACCCTAGGTACCCGTATGCCATCCTCAGTGTCATGTGTGTTGTAGGCGCCATCTGTGCAAGTCTCCTCCCGGAAACTTTGAACGAGAAGCTTCCGGAAACACTGCAGGACGCAGCTGATTTCGGTAAAGACCAGAAGTTCTGGAGTCTGCCTCAGAGGAAGAAAAAAGAATATCAGAGCGCCCCCACAAAATAAGCTGCCCAAATTTGTAACGTCGCTGTCAGTTTTCCAGAGCAGGTAACAGAGAGGCTGTTACAGTTGATCAAATTCGAACGGCTGTAAGTATGTGGGCTACATACCTGAATGGCCACTGGATACGAAATTCGAGCAAAAATCCATGCCTTATATTTGCCTGTATTTCCTTAATAACACTCAATGAATGGTGTTCATGGCAAGATACCATTTCGCTTTTGCGTTTCTTTAGTTAGCAAGTGCTTCTTAAAGGAGCATTTTTGAGAGACTAACAAACGGTAAGAATTTATTTTCGGAAGTTTCCGGTTAAATAAAAAGAAAACTGTTTTGGCAACTTTATGATTTCCTCTTCGCCAAACTTTAGATTAGTTGACACGAGGCTACTGTCCTGATACGGAGTTTACGTTTCTCTGCCAATAAAGCCATCCTGCGTGCCACTCTAACTGAAATGGTTTCCATCACTTTCTCGAGCAGGCCGGGCCCTACACTAACGACAGCGGCCGGTTTTAGTGCAAAATACATGTTGTCTGCCTTACGCCTGATTTTCCCATCAAGAATGTCTAAACCGTCAGCAGTTCTCAAACGTTTTCAGCCCTTGTATATGAGAGACGTCTGCATTTAACGGCCATGGAAGTAATGTATCCTTGTAAAATGATTACAATTTTATTAACAATTTCGCCTTTCAGTATATTACAAGATAGTTTATTATATTCGATATAATTATAAGATATTGATGGCGCATGCAGAAGCAGTGCGTGACTAACGTATCACATTAAACATTTATAACGAGTATAAATTATGGCAAAAAATAAAAAACGAGGATCGAAAATTTCAGTGCCGGTCTACATTAAAATGCACGTGGAAAGAGTCTCCTGAGAAGCTAATTGTTTTCAGACATTAAAAAATTCCGCTCATTTAAAGAACCCGAAATTCCATTATCGAGCCCGAATATTCAAAGGTCTTCGGAGTGAATATATAATTTAAACTTTTAAAACATTCTTTATTTTATATATGTTAGTAAAACGTGTATTGAGACATTTTATGACATAACCCTTGCTGTTGTAATGCCTGTCACTGGGGGGGAGGGGAGGGGTTGCTCGACGTCATACTAATCTAACGCTTTCTCTCAGGAGAGGGTGTACTGGTAGAGTGGCGAAGCAGGTACTCACAGGATCAGACCCTGATATTTCTAAAAGCTACCACCAGACAGTTTTTAGTTCAACAGGCAGGTCACTGACAACTGCTGTACGTTCTACCTGCGGGCTCGGGAATGCTGACTGGAACTTGGGGTTAGGTTAGGTGTCGTCGTGTTACGATCTCAGATGAGATGACCAGGAAAACACAGTCAGCTTCCAACTAACTAATTTCTTTGTGGCACTAACTATATACATATACAGGGGTGATGTTTGTAAATTTATAAAGTACCAATACAAAATCAATTCGTATACAAAAGGTTAATAACGGTAAGGTAAATGCCTTACTCGGGTAGGGGCTATAGGACCCAACGCCACGTGAAGTTTGGAATTTGGAAACAGGTTACAAGCCGAGAATATGCCGAATATTGCTCAGTCTCAACGCGAGTAGATTTCTAATTAAATAGGCTCCAGTAACTTATAAATTCAGCTCAACTTACCTTGAAGCAGAATTATAAGTAGAACCTTCATGTCCTGTGGTTTCCTTGATCGAGCCGCTGAGTGCAATATACTGGCGTAATTTCGTGATTCTGAGCCTGAGTCTGAGTCTGAGGACAATTACCCTGTGGCGTTTCGTTATATAGTCTCTACTAGAATGCCAGGAATGTCCTAGTCCAGCACACCTCTGGGTGCGATGGACTAGGAACTATGAGGGCCTCTCACCTCCTTCCTGCTGCGTCAACGCTACACGTTAACGCTGGTGTCTATCCATATTACAGACTAAATATACCAAAAGTAATTCATTTCCACATTCATTACACTGTAAAATAGATTGTGTTATTCGAGTAAGTTTCCCTGAAGAAAGTGTTCCATCTGACAAAACCTGTATTTGATACTTATTTTTACACTACATGTTTCAATTATTGGATCATCAAATGTACAGCAGAAAACCCCCAAAAGCCAAGGTCAAAGTGTAAAACTGTTGTATTGTGCATCTGATGATGATCAGATGGTTGATACATGTAATGTATAAATAACTGTCAAATACAGGCTGTGTCAGACGGAACACATGGTGTTGATTGTTTAAGTCTATAAACACGGCGGGATGGGTAGAGTCAAATTGAAGTAATTTCAGGCTTCCGCCGCGATGCTGATGAGATGTGCGCTCTTCTGGCACATTACGCACGTCGAATTGCCATTCGACGTATCGGTCCCATTTTCAAGGTTCTTCAATATGGAATCTATACGTTGTCCCGAAACGTCGGTAAAGGATTACCATTTGACACTGTGTCATATCCCAGAAAAATGCAGATCTCAATTTGAAGAAAGTTTACCGTTGAAGGTATCATACAGTTACTATTAGATGTGATGAAAACATTGCTATTAGTTAGCAGATGCAGAGGTTATAGTCTCACATGGCTGAAAGGCTTATACAAAATAAAATTATTTCTGTTTGTAAAAGCATTTGTTTAATTGTTATAAGTGAAATATGAGAAACTTTTGGTGTTGATATAATAGGCTACGTCAAGCAAAGTCCTCCGCCATCTCGCAAACAACCGGCAAATCTAAAGTCATCTACTCACACGCAGTAATTTGCAACAAAATCGTCTATTGTTATAAATAAAAGAGTGTAGTAGTGAAACGTGTTTACACAATGGAAAAAGAATATACGATTTCTTCAAGGGAGGAGTTAAGCTGTGTACTTTCAATGTTTGTTTCGTGAAGTAGACGTGACGAAAATTCTCTGATATCAGGACTTCAACTCCAGGCTTGCGCATTGTCTGTCGAGGACCATTCCGTTCCACATACGTTGTGGTTGTAACGCTGTTGGCACCTGTTCAGGCAGAACGTGTTCCTAGTTATTTATGAAAGACTTCTTTAAAATTTATTTCTATCATTAACAATGTTCCCTGTCTCTGAAATGCTCACGCGCACACTGAATTGTTGTCGTGCAACTGGAATTTTCCAATTCTCATTGTAAATATTCTTATTATGCATGTTAGAAAATACTTTTAAAGTGCCACGCAGTCGTCAGGTCGTGTAAAAATTTTCTGCTCGGAGTAACAGAAGGTCCGCGCAGCTTGTATAAAACTTAGAGGGAAGGCTGATCATTAATATTTCTAAACTTTGTTACAATACTTTTTATTTAATACGTGGGCTGCATATCCTGAGTCCTGTATTTTCTTTCACTATTAATTCGAGGCTGTATGTACGCCTTTTATATCTGCTGTATAGTGAACGTTCACTGACCATTACCGTGAAGAACACATGTGTAATATTACAGATAACAAAGTGAATTCAGAATATTGTTTCCGATTTCATACAGGTAAAGACAACCTATGTTTTTTAGTATTTATTACTATGCCGCTACTCTGTGGAGAGACCTCACAACCAGCAATACCAGCAAGAACAAGCAGCATAAACTACAAATTACATATGTACACACAAAAAACCCTTTAGTAACGAGAGAGGCTAACAAGAATAAAACAACACGAGGAAGCATAAGAACGTACAATCCGCACAGGGTGTTCAAGAAGAAGATTTCTAGGAACGAACGCTCAATAAGCAAGACGCTGCATACAAGCTGCAACTGGAAAATGGGCCACTACTCCGTTTTTAACGAGCTTTCTAACTAACTAATTAACTAACTAACTAACTAACTAACTAACTATCTCCATGGAGCAGAGGCATTCTTGAGAAGCTAACAGTTTCTCAGCTAGTCAAGAAATTCCCCGCATTTTATGGAACCCGAAGGTTCATTACCGCATTCACAAGAGCCCGCCACCTGTCCCTATCCTGAGCCAGATCAATCCAGTTCATGTCCTCCCATCCCACTTCCCGAATATCCATCTTAATATTATCCTCCCATCTACGCCTGGGTCTCCCAAGTGGTCGCCTTCCCTCGGGTCTCCCCACCAAAATCCGGTATGCATCTCTCTCCTCCCCCATACGTGCCACATGCCCCGCCCATCTCAGTCTTCTCGATTTGATTACCCGAATAATATTTGGTGATGAGTACAGGTCATTAAGTTCCTCGTTATGTAGTCTTCTCCACTCCCCTGTTGCCTCGTCCCTCTTAGGCCCAAATATCCTCCTCAGCACCCTATTCTCGAACACCCTCAGTCTTTGTTCCTCCCTCAGTGTGAGAGACCAAGTTTCGCATCCATACAGAACAACAGGTAAAATTATAGTTCTGTATACCCTAATCTTTGTGTTTTTGGATAGCAACCTCGAAGACAAAAGATTCTGCACCGAATGATAGCAAGCATTCCCCGACTTCAATCTGCTCTTAATTTCTTCATGAATGGAGTTTCGATTCGTTAGGGTTGCTCCCAAATATTTGAATTCTTCCACCCTTTCAAAGGATTTATTATCTATATTTATGTTGTGATTGTGTCCTGCATTCTGATTTCGAGACATGACCATGTACTTAGTTTTCTCAGCATTTACTTCTAGACCAATCTCCTTACTAGCAATAATTAAATCTTCTGCATTTTTCTTTGTGCTATGTACGCTTCCGCCCAATATATTAACATCATCAGCATAAACCAGAAGCTGATGTGTACCATTCAATTTCAAGCCCTCCTGGTTTGCCTGAACCCTCCTAATGGCATATTCTAAAGCAAAGTTGAAAAGCAATGGCGACAGAGCATCTCCTTGTTTCAAGCCATTCTTAATAGGGAACGTGTCAGACAGATGTTTGCCTACCCGAACTCTGCTATACGTTTCACTTAGGCACATTTTTATTAACCTTACTAGTTTCATGGGGATACCGAACTCAATGAGAATATTATACAAGACCTCCCTCCTAACTGAATCATAGGCTTTCTTGAAGTCTATAAATAGCTGATGCACTGCCTCATTGTATTCCCATTTTTTCTCAAGTGTTTGACGAATGCTGAATATATGATCAGTGGTTGACCTGTTACGTCGAAATCCACACTGATGATCCCAATAATTTCCTCTGCATATGGAGTTAACCTTGACAAAAGATGTTGGATAGAATTTTGTACGTAGTCGACAAAAGTGATATGCCTCGATAGTTATTGCAATCTGTCTTATCACCCTTCTTATAAATAGGCACAATGACCGACTCGTTCCATTCCTCAGGCAATTCCTCCTTATTCCAAATAGAAATAATAAGTTTATGGATTTCAGACCGAATAATCCTACCCCCTGCTTTAATCAATTCTGCTGGAATCTGATCAATACCTGGTGATTTGTGGCTTTTTAGTTTTCCAATAGCCATCTCAACCTCAAAGGCACTGGGCTCAGGCACTAGTGGCTCTGCTGTGTGTACTTCAATCTGCCTAACATCGTTAAACCCGTGTATATTCAACAGCTGGGAGAAATGATTCCTCCACCTAGCCAAAATACTGTGGGAGTCTGCAACCAGGTCACCTTTCTCATCCTTTACTACATTAATTCTAGGCTGGTACCCGCTCTTAAACTCATTGATACCCCTATACAAGTCTCTTATATTCTTGTTCTTACTGTTTGTTTCAATTTCATTAATTTTAGCTTTCAGGTATTCCTTCTTTTTGTGCCTGAAATGTCTACTAGCTTCACGTCTTACGTTGTGCAGATTATTTCCATTATTTTGGTTTGGATTCTGTAACCACTGAATTTTAGCCTGCTTCCTTTTATCTAAAAATTCTGCACATTCTGCATCAAACCATGGTTTATGCTGCTTCCGTTCGTGTAGACCTAGACTCTCTTGAGCCGAGATTTTGATATTCTCTTTAATGTTTTCCCAAGCCCTATTCATGTCCTCACTAACATTTAAGTTTTCCAGAGCTGCAAACCTGTTTGAGATCTTAAGCTGATACTGTTTCCTAGCCTCTAGTTCACTTAGCTTCTTGAGATTAAATCTCTCTACATCAAACTTCTGTGCCGCTTGTTTACTTACTGCCAGTCTTTCCCTAACTTTCGCAACCACCAGATAGTGATCAGCATCACAGTCAGCTCCCCTGAAAGATCGCACATCGAGTATACTGGAATGCCGTCTCCTATCTATCAATATGTGATCGATCTGATTGTGAGTCTTCCCATCAGGAGGGGTCCAGGTGTATTTATGAATGTTTCGGTGCGGAAACATAGTGCTCTTAACAACTAGATTCTTTGATGTGGCAAAGTTTACTATTGTAACACCATTATCGTTGCTATCCTGATGTAAACTCTCATTCCCAATAGTCGGTTTGAAAATATCCTCTCTCCCCACTTTTGCATTAAAATCTCCTAACAGAATTTTCATATGGTACTTAGGAAAATGATCAAAAACCGCTTCTAATTCCTCATAGAAGCTGTCCTTTGAATCATCACCCTTCTCTTCCGTTGGTGCATGCGCATTCAGAACAATGATATTACACCAGCGGCCTCTCAGCACTATGTATGACATCCTAGCACTAACAAACTCCACTCTCTTGATTGCTGATACCATTCTCTGGTGCACAAAAAAACCTGTTCCCAATTGATGATTTTCCTGCCCTTTGCCATAGAAAAGGTATACTCCCCGGCTCTTACAGTCCCTTCTTTGTCCCACCTAACCTCCTGTACACCCACTAAATCTAACTTATACTTAGCTAATTCCTTGACCACTGTCATAAGCGACCCTGGCCTATACATGCTGCTCACATTCCATGTTCCAAAACTCATATCCTTTTTCCGTAGCTGGGATCGTACCAAAGAATCGGTCCAGGTCCGAGGCTTTGTAGGTTGTTTCGTAACATCATAATTTTTTACGGTGAGGAGTTGTTAGCACCTCGCCCAACCCCCAAGCTGGAGGACCACCCCTTGTCGGCTGTCCGCGACTGCTTATTCAATGTATTCGCAGCTGCCCTCCATACCTGGAGGCCGTTCCTCCATCTGCAACCCGAGGACGCGCCATGCCGTGGTGACAGGGACCCACTTAACATGGTTAACGAGCTTTCTATGGTGTTTTATTGAATACTTTAACGAGCTTTTACGAATTTTAGTGAAACACAAGGGTGGTCTTCACACACTAGAATCCGGAGAAGAAAATAGCAATAGACATAAAGACAGCACATTATATTATGTTATCCCCATACAGGGGATGACAGACATTATACGCCAGCATTTTATAATTTTCTAATTTACACATATTTAGGAAATCTTAGGGTCCATACACTGTAAATAGCCCACTTCTGTGTAAAAGGGAGAAGCCGTTACCCTAAACACCTTCTTCTGTATTTGTATGCCTGATGATGGCCGCTTAGGCCGAAACATGTAGCAGCATTGTAATAAATACAAAGAAAAATAATTTGTGTTTGCCTGCATGAAGATTATAAAGAATACTGTATGAACACAACGGGATGGGAAATAAAAGAAAATCGAAATATGCTGCAGAATAAATGTTGGTGATTGCTGCGTTATATAAGGGCTACGCAGTGTAAGTGGGCATATTTTATTTAGAATCTGACAGGTCCTTAACCAAAGACCAATCGCTCTTTCTTCAAACCGGATCTAAATAACAGAGTTCTTTATACGCAATGCTTGCTTCCTGGTCGAAAACACTAACGCGAGACAGGAAGTAATCCCAACATTTTACCCTCAATTTCTCGTTTGATCGATCTGCAAGACACGCGAAAAATCAAATAAAAACCAAAATTGATATAGACTGGTGTGACTATACAGATTGAAAGTCATGACAGCCATATGCCGCACCGTCTCACGTGTCACTGCGATGTGTTCCTACTCTCTGAGTGCGTGCTTAGTCAACCACAGTGCTTCCAGCACCTGCAGTAGCAACCAGACAGTCCGAGGTAGTGAAACATAAACAAAACAGTAGTGGTGAACTGCGGACAAGTTTGAGCCGTTCTATTTCTTGTTCTTCGTTGCTTGTGAACAGAACTAATGTCGGGCTTGACGTGTTACATGGAAAGCGTTCTCAGTGCGCGGAAACGAATGAAAGCGGTATAATTATAACTGACGGAAAGAGAAGACAGAACAAACCTTGTGCTGAGAAAGTGCGACAGTTTTGTGAAATGTGCAGTGTGATATGAAATGCATGTGTACATATGTAGTGAAGTACATACAGCATCGAAAATTCTGGTAGCACCAAGAGTGGGACATAAAACAGGATTTTATTTTAGGCCTCTGTGCCGAAATGAAGAAGCCTGCAGCAAAGGAAGATGTTTTACAGCGGACAGTGGTTTATGTGGAGGGGGAATTGCCAAATTCTGACTCGATCTAGATTATCATGAGAGTGAAGTTTTCCGTGAAATTTTCGAAAAACTTCTGCGAGAGATGGAGCTAGGGTATGTAATTATAGGGTTATATAGTCCGTTTCCTAGAGTTAGTTTGTGACGTCGACCCAACACGTAGCTCAAAGAATAATTTTTTGAATGGCTAAATTCTTAAGACAATTTTTGAAGCAAGTTCACAAAATCGCGAAAAGCGGCTATTATCTTCGTCATGTCTGGCTGTCCGTCCGTCCGTCCGTCCATCCGCATGGAACAACTCGGCTTCTACTGGACGAATTTTCATGAAATTTTGTATTTGAGTTTTTGGAAAATCTGTCGAGAAAATTCAGTTTTCACTAAAATCTGACAAAAATAATGGGTAATTTACATGAAGGTGTATGTACATTTATAAAATTTCTCGTTCAGTTCTTCTTAGAATAAGGAATGTTTTAGACACATTCTTAAAGAAAATCTAAACACACATTTTATATTACATAGCGTAAAGTTTTCCCCAAAAATCGTGCCTTTTTTAAAATAGTGTGGAAAAATATTGTACAGCCGGACAGGCCACATCTGAGAATATAGGATGTTGCATGCGCTTTGGATGCTGGATAACTAAGGCTGCAAACACACACTCAGAGTATGTAATACTTATTAGTTTTACATGGTAACAAAGGTAACGCGAACGCGCCTCAGTATTACGTTATAGTACATTGCCTCTGTTGTTCGCTTAAAGTAATTTTAAATTTGACTTTTTAAGACCAGCACCAATTCATGCGCACAATAATTCGTACAAATGTGTTACTGACAATCTCGCCACGAATGCTGGAAATGTTCGGCTCTTGAAATGCTGCCACCGTGTGGGGCAATCTGACCCATTAAACTGCCGTGGAGTCAGACGCAGGGTTACGTAGCATTACTAAACAAACCCTCAGGTTTCTGGAAGTGCCTCAGTAGGCTGCCTCGGCAGTAGCAGTGGTGACTCGAGAGAGAACTGGCAAAGTGCAGTGGGGCTTATTATAAGCGGAAGAATTGAGGGTGTGGGTGTGGGACAAGGATTATTGCAGTGATATTGTGCTGTCTACTGACTAATAATCGCGATAGTGAAGAGACGTCCAGCGACGGCGAAGACGACAACAAATATTTTCTATCAAGCACTGAATCCAACCGACATGGAAGGCACTACTCCCTTGAGACACCTCTGCTAGTAACGTAAGTTTACATATTCCTTCAAAATCTATATAACGGCATATGATTTGTGTGTATAAAGAGAGAGAGGATTTTTGGACATACGACATTACTGTCTATTACACACTTTACGTTGCCTGACGCTATATCCACCTATAGGCCGATCACAGGCAAATAACTGCTGAAGGTTATCAGCCGTTCCCTTTGAAATAACTGTAAGAGCGAAATAAGATTAACTACATGAGTGATAAGTGAAATATGAACTTATCGCTACGGTAACTACAAAGGTAATTTTTTTCTGGGAAGTGATATCGTTTGGTCCGTTATGTATGAATATATTACTTGGCGTCGTAACCCTGAAGACGCTTATCGGGTTCGATGTTTTTTCTTCTGTAATGCAGGAAGTCTAATGCCTGTGTTTACTTCACTATTCCGAATGAGCGAGAAAGCGTTTGAAGTAGCTGCGATGTTGTACGTGGTAGTTTTTTTGCTGCAAAGAACCGGAAATTGACCTATTAGCTCTTCCAACGTCAACTGGGGTTTTGAGCAGAAACTGCTTCACTCATACACAGATTTATGTAAGGCGTGCTTATAAAACGCGTTTAGGTTCATGGATCTTCAGGTTTAAGTCTGTAATTCACCAATGCGTCATTCTATGAAGAATAACTACAGAACGATTTTATGCTCCAGTCTTGAAAATTACATGGCCATACATGCGCCGTTTATTTTTGTGTGGTATAAAAAGTCAATGATGTCGTCATCACTACCACCACCACCACCACCACCACCACCGCCACCGCCACCGCCACCGCCACCGCCACCGCCACCGCCACCGCCACCACCACCACCACCACCACCACCGCCACCGCC
>BLKM01001235.1:63333-187974 GCA_013340265.1 Coptotermes formosanus
CCACCGCCACCGCCACCGCCACCGCCACCGCCACAACCACCGCCACCACCACCACCATTATCATCATATATTATCACGGTAATATTTGTTCGCGACATCGTGACCTACCGAACCACCGAAGGATTTTTCAAGACAGGCGTTTTCAGAAAGGTCAAATACTCTACATGAAGTGTTTTAATGTTTCAAAAATATGAATACATTTTTATGGATCAGAGTTTTATTGTTTCCAAGTGCTAATTCTTGGCACGGGTACAACTAGTAATACACAACTATTAGAATGTTACAACCTTCCTTACAGTGGTAATTACGTTAGAGTGCATTTGTAAATAGACTTCTTATCGTACGTTGGTTGAAAAGGGTATTAATAACATGGCTCAGACATGTGTATTTATGGTGTAAATGGACGATGTTTATGTATGTATCGGCAGATTTCGACTTGTGTAATTACCTCATAGTAGAACTCTGCAGGCTGTTAACAGTTTAACAATGAACAGGTGTTTATAACGATTTCAGCTACGGCGTTAGTATGCTGTGAGTTTCTGGATTCAGGGGCGTTCGTGTCATCTCTAAAAGCGCGTATTACCTCCGTTGTGTCCGCCTTTGTCCGCATGTACCATTGTGGCTGCCACTGAGTGGATTTCCTTGAAACTTGTTATTGACAACTTTTATGAAAATCTGTCGCTAAAGTACAAATTTGGTTAAAATTGGTCAAAAGCGTGAGGCATTTTACATGAAGACCTAAGTTTGGTTGTTGCCGGCGACAGTAAGTTGCAATAAACGCGCTTTCTTCCAGTGAAATAGTATCAGGAGGTCACGATAGCCGAGGAGGTATAAATATTACGCGAACGCGCGACAGTGTTCATCTTATAGGTACATTTCGTACTTTTCTGAACTTAGAAATGCGGTATGTGTCTTACTGAATGGAAACAGTCCACTTGTCTTGGCTGCTTTTCAATCACTTCATGATTTTTCTGATTTGCTGTGGTTAAAAATTAATTATGATTACCAACTGGAAAAACTGCGAATAGTGTGTGGTCTATGCAGGCGTTTTATTTGTGTGAGATATATTTGCTGTCCAAACTTTCAGCCTTCCTGCAACTGTTATTCTAGGCTGCGGTGTGGATTGTGAATTGGGGTTAACACTGTGATACTCTCACCCGCGCATTTTACTGCAAGTACAGAATGGCCCAAAAGCTGTTTAACCGAGAGATTTTCTCGTATTAACGGGAAGGCTCAAATTTAAACTCTTCACACAGGTATAAGTCAGCTGCACGCGTTATTGGGATATCAATATAAAGGCCTCCCTCTCCAATTTCTTTTTGTGAACTGTGTAAGTAATAAAGAAACTAAAAACCTATTTTACTGCATATTTCTCTAAACATTTAAACCACTTTTGATCCACTCTATATATTAGTTCGAGGGAACTACTGTCTTTAACCTGTCTTCTTCGTCTTTGATTCTGCTGTCCTTTTTTGTGGGTTGATACAAATGTTGTAACACCTGAGTCATGCAGCTGCAGCTGCAGCTGTTCGTCTTACGCTCTGCTCTTCCAGTAAGACACAAGTGCAACGGGCATTGCTGTACTTATGCAACTGCTCAGGCTAGTAGCTGCGGCAGAATTCATTGATTCGATTGTCGCATCTATCCAGTCTCTGTATTTGAATACTTCAGTGTAGACACTCGGTTTGTTGTTTATGCCACAGCTGATGGAGTAAGACATAATCCCTGCTAGCTCACCGTCACACACAAGTGGATCTCCTTCATCCAGCTGCAAAAAAGTCAAGGGTAATTAGACGCCTGAACCTACGGAACTATCAACACAAGATATCCAACACCCACCGTTTATGTGTAACTGACTTACTGTCTCAATAACTAATTCATGCCACACAGAACTTCTATTAAACCTTTGGAAATATCAGTTTTCTTGCAACGGAAGAACAGAGGTACAAGACATATGAAAATGATGTGCGGAATGGAATTGCTGGAATAAATTTGGAGAGAAGTCCCACGTCATTTACATGGTACTTATTTCAACTGGTGGTAGGGATAGCTCAGTGGGTATAGTGAATAAGTTATCAGTTGGATGTCCGAGGAATCATGGTTCCTTGTCCGGAAGGGGCAAGACATTTACGCCTCAAGTTTCAAGTCTTTCATAACCTGACGCAGTGCTCCTGGTCGAATAGTTTCCAAGGTTTCTTAGGAGCGTAGAGTGACCCTGAAGTTGGAGGCGCTACAACACTCCGAAGCGTCCGTTGCCACCCTCCCAACGACACAGCGTAATATTCCAGAAGACCTGCCTCTTCAGAAATGCCGCTGTTAGGACCTTAAATCTCTGAGTTTTTGTCCTCGAAAGCTTCCAAGACCGGCTGTGGTGCCCACGCAACTTCCTAGTCAATGGATGCAGCGGACAATTTCGCAGGGGTTAAAGCGGCCGAGGCCTGAAGCTGACCACTCACTCCACCCAGTGGTGGGGTTAAGAATAAATGAATTTTCACTTCCATCCCCCCCCCCACATATCTTCGTGGAATGCACAGGGAGATCTTTAATTTTGTTTACCAGTGTCTATACGACTACGAACAGAATGTGGAAGAATAGCTCATTTAATAATAATATAGGGATAAACCAGAAATATGAGTTTCGGCGATTTCCCCCCAGTGTCCGGGAGGAAATGGTAGAATTATTTAAAATACAGAGAACAAGATGTTGTCATTTCCGAAGTTGTAAATTTAAGGATCGTAAAGTTCAAGTGCCGGTAGTGAAGTGTTAATAGTTATAAAATTTTAAAGAAATTAATCTAATGTAGCCTACTGCGGCTCAGAAGGTAGGATTTATTGAAAGAAGTACTGGTTGAGCTGCGAATGGCCTTAGAAAATTAAGTATGAGTACGTTTGTTGATTTGTAAAATGGGTTGATAATTACAATCGTTCTCAGCACCAACCGAATTGCAGGGTGTGACAATCGAGACAAAATGGGGCATGTTCTTAATTTTCTCTTTAAAACTTACTGGATTAGCCAACTAATAATGCTGCAAATTATGATGGAAAATACTCAGTGATCACAGGATGTGACGTAAATAGCGAGTGTAAACAATTTATAAGGGAAAGAAAATTTTACAGTTTATTAGTTTCTGTAAGTCTTTATGTGTTTGGACAGGATATGAATTACGGATGACGAAAACTTGGGTTTACAGGCGGCTTAAAGTAAATGCTGAGGCAACGGTGGCAAACTTATATGGTGACGTAAACACAAAGGCTGCTGTATATATTACCTGCTTCAGCATTAAACTAATCCATAGATTTCTGTCCGTATTTCCCATTTTTCTCAGACTAAGTATGGGTCACGTCTGTACAACATAAGCGGTTGATATCTGTCGCGGATAATGTGTCTTTTCTGCGAGGTAAATGTAGGTATTTACATAGTACTGTATTTGGATGATTTCTTTCTTAAAATTGTCAGTGGATCAGGAAGTAAGAATTTAATGCAGGCCTAATATAAGGTATTTTCAGCACATACAAAGCATCCGTTCTCGCCTTCCTTCCCTCCACCGCAGAACTGCCCAACTTCAATTGGTTGTTTCAGTATCCATGAACAAATGACGTAGTCCACAGCAGACAGCTCCAGTCTCTGAAGACGTCCGGGAGACTTGCCATTCTGCAACATTAATTTCAACAAGTGAATACATACCGGACAAAGAATAGTTTATTTTAAATCGATTGACTTCCATAAAACACCCAGACGTCTGCCTGCCTTTCATCCATCCATCCATCCATCCATCCATCCATCTATCCATCCGTCCGTCCATCCATCCGTCCGTCCTTCCGTCCATCCATCCATCCATCCATCCATCCATCCATCCATCCATCCATCCATCCATCCATCCATCCACCCACCCACCAACCCACCCACTCACCCACCCACCCATCCATCCATCCATCCATCCATCCATCCATCCATCCATCCACCCACCCACCCATCCATCCACCCACCCACCCATCCATCCATCCATCCATCCATCCATCCATCCATCCATCCATCCATCCATCCATCCACCCACCCATCTATTCATCCATCCTTCCACCCCTTCATGCATCAGTCCATCCGTCCGTCTGTTTTATCTATTGGTGTATCCACCCTTCTTTCCACCCAACAATCATTCTATCTACATCCACCTATTTATAAGTATCCACTTTTATATTCTTTCATATTTCTCTGCCCCTATCTATCCTACTGTCCGCCCATCATTCTATCCTTTAGTCCATCCATCCCTTCATTTTTTTTCAGCCGGCAGTGCCCCGACATATACTGAAACTGGTATCAAAATGCGAACATCGGAAAAATGATTGAAGCCGTCCCACTTTTCCGTGGGTATCCCATGTACATACTTTCGCCCATAGATTCTTAGGCCTGACGTTTCGCTTTCACTCAGTTATTCCCAGATAAGTACCGTTAATGTCTTTAACTGGGGAAGAACTGGTCAATTAAAATGCTTTCCAATTCTGTATTCACTAATTATTTTATCACTGGTCGCTCTACAAAAAAAAAAAAATCTGGGCTGTAGAAATACTTTACTTGTTCAAAACGCGAGAAGGCATTGCGCGTTCATTTAGTTTTGTAGTGTTCTGAAATATTAGGCCTTCTTTACTATTAAGGCAAAAGACTATTTTGCTTCGGTAGATGGCAATGGCGCACCTTTTTTTTTTGTGTTTGATATTTGTATCAGTACAGAATTTTCGAAGCATCTTGCATTGCTTTAGATAGCATTAAAACCTGCAAAGTGTGGTCCATTGTCCAATGAGAATGAAATATTAAGGGCCTGTAACTGTCCCGGGAGAAGCCATAAAATTTGCAAATTTGTCACTCAGGTAACCTGGATTAAAAAGACACTATAGAAGTGTAGGCTTAATTGGGAAGAAGGAGATGATGATGATGATTACGATAATGATGATGATGATGATGATGATGATGATGATGATGATGATGATGATGATGATGATGATGATGATGATGGAATTTTGAAGAAGTTACCTGCACTAGTGTGGCTCAAGGTAAGATGAGATAAAGTGTTCTTGCGAACTCCGTGATACATTTCTCTAGTCCGTAATAGGGCTATGCGGTTTTGCCTAACCAACTAACCGCGAACATCCTCAAAAAGGGCACTGCTCTGTTGGGCTACTTAAATCATTTTTAACCCTAAAACTCAAACGTTTATGGCGATGTGTTTTAGTGCTGTTGTGGTTAAAAAGTCGAACAGCATTTGTTTAGTCATAAAGCTGTGCTCCTCACCCAGGTCCTGGATCCCCATCCAGTGAGATTGCAGATAGCTGTCACAGGAAAGGCGCTTTCTCTTATGTTGATGATGTCAACAGCTGGTTGCTGGATTCTTAGGTCGTAGGTGAGCTGCAAAACAACATAACATATAATGAAACTTTAAATACTAATTTTAACTTGAATTATGTTTAAAAATCTGATTCGTACTATGCAGTAAACACACATTCCGTTACAAAAACAATGCTGTTAATGCTGTAGAGGGAAGCAATCGCTATTAGTCCTGAGAACCATAAAAACACAAAAATGCATTCAGTGAGGTCAAAAGGGAGAGTTTTTGAATATTAAACATGATGGGAAATAAAGCGATCACGAGACTTTAAGGGGTTAAACATAACTACATAGCAAATTTATAAGAAAATTTTATTTTCATAGAAAAAGAATTTCAAGTAGATTGACATGAGTGGAACATATCATAAACCGTCTCAATACATCTCAAAAGTCAAAGTATTTCTGCAAAACCCGTTCTAGTATTACTCTCATATCAACCCCAAGCCTCCGAAACAAGTTCATCCCGTCATAGTTCATAACGGAAGTTTCTTTGTTGATATATATTTTGAAAATGTCGTCGTGAAAATTCAATAAGATCTCCTCGAGCTGAGAGCCGCGCGATGGTTTTCAAACCGCCAGATTTTGAGAGACCACCTCTGTCTCCAGCACCATGGCACTGATATGACTTAACAACCCAGGATGTCCGCCATATTTAGCTGTGCTATGCCAGTATTCATGAAGGGATGGGAGACAATAGGGTTTTCGGGGATGTTAATCGATGACTGCCCTTGTACTTGTTTCCTCTTGAACACCTCTCTGCTCCGTTTTAGTAAGTTAGTTAAGGGTTGCCGGGGCCGCGGTGGCGCTACAAACCGGAAGGGAGCGGGTTCGATTTCCGATGGTGTCAGTGGAATTTTTCATTCACATAATCCTTTCGGTCTCACTATGGCCCTGAGGTCGACTCAGCCTCTAACAGAAATGAGTACCAGGAATATTCCTGGGGGGGGGGGGGTGAAGAAGGCCGGTGCGTAGGGCTGACAACCTTACTACCTTCAAGTGCCGATTGTCTAGAAATCTGGGAGCCTCAACCTTCTGGAACCCTAAGGACCTGTCCAGGCCTGTAACGGGATTGCTTTACCTTGCTTTTAAGGGCTGCCACACTCGATTTCACACGAAGCCCTCCTCCCCGTTAACGTTATAGGCGCCCAGTTCGGGTAATTGCAATGCATGACATATACCTATTATTTAGCTTTATATTTATTTAAATATCGGCGAACAAACAAAATCATGAAGTATATTTATTTCAAATGTATATATTGCCCTGTAACACTGTGTACTCTGTGTGATATACAAAGTTCTCACATAATTCCAGATTAATATGCAGGGGATTCAGAGGCTTCAAAGAATTCAAATCCATGTCAGATATTAACTTTCAGAAGAGCTTCTTTTTTCTTCCTGTAGGATCAAATTAGTCTGTCTACTAATCAAGAGGACGTCATTCCCCCATAAAACGAATAGCCAATAACTATTTTTTAGATACTTAAAATGAAAGATTTTATTATCTGGAAGTTATACGTCCGTATGAACAATGATTGCTTTGATGTACATCAGGGATTTAAAGAGACGGTATAAAGTGAAGCGTATCTTATTATGCGAAGTGTACAATATTTTTAAATTCTCATGAGTAATCAACGATTTTTTCATTCAGAGATTAGCAGATCTTCAGTGTTATTTGATTTGTTCTTCCGTCTTGCTTTAAAAGAAAACGTTTTTTGACACTTCGAATTTCTGTCTTCATTAGGCATGTGAAAGATTCTTAAGTATATATTATACGTTTGCTTTTATCAGCATTGAGCATTGAAAAGTTGTATTTTATGTAATTTGCACAATGACTAAGTCACTGTAGCGAATTAGATCACTTCGGACAAATATTTACGTAGGAGTCTAAACTTGGAATTATTATCTTCTGCTGATAACCAGATGGCGATAACGCGATATGGAGATAAAGTGCAATAACTGGATTTTAAATGAACTTATTGAAGTTAGGCAGTAACTCAATATGAAGCTAACAAACAAACCGGGACAGTGGAATTTGTGGGCACAGACGCAGTTGGAGCAAAAATATGTTAGGGTAACGTAATCGAAAAATCTAATAATTTGAACACTTTGAAATCTGATGTCTCTTGCTTGAGCTATACAAATATATCGTATGGTTATATGAATGTAGAGATTTCTATGGAAATATGGAACAGGAAGTCAAGAAAGAAAATTAAGCTGAAATTTTATAAGACAGTGACAACTCTATAACTGCTAAATGTTACGAAATTCTGTGGTTTGCTTTGATTGGAAAAGCCAAAGAGAAGTAAGGGGAAGGTATGTTCTATTCCCTTGTAGCCTTATCATAGTGGAAGAATCTCCACTGGTACCAAATTATTCAAATTTAAAACGTCATTTCGATTTTATTTAAAATGGTGTTCATTTACAAAAAAATAAATGAGCACACCTGAAATTGTGATTGCCACTTTCTGCAAACCTTTCGTGGCTGGAAGTGCGTCTGATGAAGGATACAAGAGCGACCCAGTAGCCTTATGTGACGCAGCTATAGCTTGTTAGTGCTTTGGCACATCCCAATTCTATAGTTCCCACAGCTATTAAAAAAGGTAATTTTTTACTTTTATTTATAGAAAAACAGATCGACGAAATCTAAATGTGCAGGAATTTAATACTCAAAGGTTAGATGCTAAGTTTAAATGCTTGAGGTAAGATACCATCTGAAAACAAAATGAAAGCGATTACCGTAATATTGAGATATATTTAGGGAGTGAGTGTATGGATGTGAATCGAATTTAATTGAATAAAGGCATGAATTAATGGCTGTGTTATATATATTCCTAAATGATTATATAAACGAGAGTAATCTTCTGATTCAGGCGATTAACAGACGCCTTTTGAGAATAATCAGCCTCCATAAGTTAAAAAGTCTTTTATCTTCAGACCTTTAGCAGAGCAATGTCATTCTTCCTGCTCTGAGGATCATATCCTTTGTGAATCCGGATTTCCTTTACACCAGCAAATATAGATGGGGACTCTCTGGTCAGATTGTTGTTACCGACCATGACCTCTGTATCGGAAGTATTCGGTCTGGAAACGACGAAATCACATACAGTAATACAAAATCACTCGTTAAATACCCTAAATTATAATTAGGCGTTCTGTGTACAAACAAGCAAAAGTAATAGCTTGGAGGATATACAGTCCTACATTTACTTCCGGTTCTATGTCTGTCTAATATCTCAAAATATTTTTATGTCAGTTAGATTTTATATCTTTGAGGTAAATGCGAGTATTAGGCATTGTGACACGGAATTAATCTTGGCAAATTTTGAACAGTTACAACAGGTAAGTCAGATGGACCCAAAATTTAAATTCATCAAGGGCCACGAAGCGATTACTAGGCAGTGAATTTACCCAGAATATCAATTATAAATATTTTTGATATCTGAAAACTTTGTGTGAAAATCATATCATATGTGCTAAATACTGATTGAAACACAAGGGACAACAAACATTTTTCTAGAAACGAAAATATTGGAGGGAAGGAAGAAAGGAAGGAAGAAAGAAAGAAGGCAAGGACGTAGGCCGGAATATATAAAACCTTAAGGACAGGGAAGGAGAAGAAAGAAATATAATTTTTACAGGGCTACTTACAGGCTAGCACAATACGCTGTCGTAAGGACAAAGTTTGGCCTAATGAGCGCACCTCCACAGCGAAGTGTTGTAGTACCAGTCTTCACTATGGCTACCTGCAGAAAAAGCAAAAGCAATAATTACTGCAATTTCTTATCGCAGAATTACGAGCCTATAGCGTAGTTTGTGGATGAGTGGGGAAAATGAGAGGAATTAATGCAGTTAAAAATAGTGTACACGTACGTGGAGCGAGATAGTGAGAACTCATAAATGGTAACTATTAGTCTTATATTGCCTTGGAAGCGTTTATCAACATATTTACAGATGGGGAGCGAATTTAATTTTGAGCTGGTTTTCTAGTACAGGCTTAATAATAACGAAAGTGTTTAAAAATGCACACCAAACTGCACAAACTACGGCATTTTTGCTAGCTTCCACTTCGGGCAAGAAAATGGATTCTACTGACGAACAGTGTGTAGAGTCCAAAGCCTTTTTTCCGTTACCATATTCTACGATCTGACACCGTGTAGTTCAGTAGAGGGTTATTAATATTTCGAAAAGGAAATTTTGTTTCCATTCACTTTGACTAGGGAAGCAGCAGTGTTCGTGAAGATTTAAGGCTTTTTGAAAGTTACGTCTTGTTGATTGATGAAGACTTAGGCTTGCTGAAATTTTGACGGTTTGTAATACCTTAATCTTCTGGGCGAAGAAGAGCGCTTAGAGTTTTTGAACCTGAAGATAGACATTATAACCTCCCCAGACGTCGGTAACATTTCGCACATCGGCACGGCGTAACGTCCCAGAAGACATGAATTTTTCCACTTAAACCTATTCCTCGTTGTAAGAAATACATTTTGCAAGTAACATCTACAATAATAAATAACCTTCCCGCACGCGATTCTTGAGGTTTTTTGACGACGGTGTGGTTGAGAATTCCCTCTGAAGTATGCCGCCGTCACCTCGCTTGTCAAAGGAGAGTTATGCCTTCAGGAACCAATTACCCACTGTCTCTGTGTCAGAACCCAGAAGAAGGGAGTCCTCGACTTTTAAGTAAATAATTGCCTAAATCAGGGATGCCAAATTTTCCAAAAACCTAGGAGCCACCTGAAATTTCTAGGCGGCAGTGTGACGTAAGTCAAGTCCCCTATTGAGCACCCACAAGTATTTGCGCCACCATACACAATTATTTTTCATGGCTATTCTGCGCCCGGGATTTGTGCATCCCTGGCGTAACCCAATGATTCGCAGTTTTTTAGAGGCCGATATTTCCTCAGGTGAACAAGACGCTGTCATAATGTTATGCATAGAGCAATTCAGTGCCGTGTTTACAGAAACTTAATACTGTGCCTTGTCTTGAGACAGACGAATCAACTGCAGATCTTCTTATATCACATTTATTCAGCTTGCAATTTATACCCTTTATATACGGTCATACCATGCTCAGGTGAATTTTCTCTGTAGTATTTCATGAATGTCTCGTATTCACCTGTTCGTCTATCATAAACCCGGCACCTTATGAAGTGACGGCGTGTTTATGTCTGGGAGCCTAAAAAGCTTTACGTCACAATACTCTTTTCTACACCGCGACACGAACACGTCTTTCTGGTATGTTAGCGATTAGAGTCCTTACAGATGATATCTTACAGGGATATAAATCAACACTTACTGTAAATCACCACATAACACAAAAAATGTTAAGGTTTTGTTTCTTAGTTGCTGCACCGGTATAGTAGCCGTAACAGGAAGTATTGCGTAATTAGGAAAAAGGCCTTCGGCGTATTTGTTACTGGGCCTTCCACATGCCGCGGCCGCCTACCGGTGATGTTTGCATCATCTCTAGGGGAACTGTGAAGTAAGTAAAGATAACGCAGTCGATAAGTATGGATCAGCAGAATTACCATCATCAACCGACTTCGGTCGTTTCCGCTCACGTCTTTCCGCACTTATGTCTTTGTTCCCAGACCCCACATATAAAGCCAAAACGCTCATTCGTAGGAACGTTGATGAAGATATCTTCGAGTTGTTGAAGTAGCAAGATCATGAGCTGACGCTGGACCAGCTTCTTGAAATTCGAAAGAAAAGTTCCCCTTGAAAAGCTGAGAATGCTACGCCAGAGAATAAGAAGAGAAATACTAGGGTTTCAAAGTTTTCTTAGGGGGTTAGTCTCATTGAAGCTGTCATTAAGGTGTCTGAGGACACTAATTCGAAAGACAAGTAACTGGCAGCAATTAGACGATGACTTAATGACGATGCTTGTGTGCTGTGAGGTGACTCTGGCGGAGAATGACAGGTCTTTATCTCGCCAGGCTTCAGTGCTTGATTGCCTCACGCCACTTCCAGCGATTCGTGCATCGCCACCAGTGTTGCTGGACACGGCGTGATCCAGATTAATCGCCTCGTCCTAAAGTAATAATTTGTTTGTTTGTTTGCATACATTTTAATGTTTTCTATGTACTTATATACACATGTATTTTTTCGGCGTCAAAACTAATTGTCTGGAAACACCCTGCCCATTTCAACACTGTGTTTACGAGAAACTGTCTTGACTTACATCCCCGGTCTCGGAACCACCTGTGATGTAACATCGGAGGAGTACTATATTAATCACAACGGAATGGAATACGACGTTGTAATTTAAATACATTTTGCTTCTCTATATTTCCGTCTAATCCATTAAAGGCTAATTTACACATGCCATGCCGTGCCAATGCTGCGCCCATGCCGTTCCCCTGCCATGCCGTGCCGCTAGAGGTTTAGATTTTGTCGTTGCCATATGATTTACACAGGGCGACCGTGTTTAATTCACACATGCCATGCCGCGCCCGTGCCATTCCCCTGCCATGCCGCTACGAAAGCGACTTCTCAAGGCCACGGCACAGAGCGGCATGGGCGCGGCAGGGGAACGGCATGGCATGTGTGAATTAACATCGGCCGTCCCTCGACGGCCTGTGGGCGACCTGCCTACGTTCGGCTTCTTCCGGCTAACAGGCGGAGTCTCTCGAAGGTTGTTTGATGATGATGCAGACAGCAGATTAGCAGTTCGGATTTTTCCGGCTACCACGCGGACTTTCACGTAGGAGACGGCAGGGCAGGGGCGCAGCACGGCATGTGTGAATTAGCGCGGCATGGGCCGGCATGGGCACGGCATGGCATGTGTGAATTAGCCTTAAGACTGCTGTGTCGTGCGTTGAAAACTCACCTGATATGGAAAATTTTCTGCCTCTGTTTGCGTTCCACCTGAAATTCTGGTTGCTGTCCTACCCGAAACTGAAATGGAGATAAAAGTTATCAGTTCTGGATGATGACGTCCGTAATTTTCACGAATGCAATTGAGTCGCCAGTTTCAATACTCTTTTAAGTCCCCTACACACTTGTAACGTTATCGCGTAACGCAACACCGTAACGTGACAGCGTAATGTATCAAAAGTTGGTTAGGGTGTAACGTTACGCGCTTGTTCGGTGCAATGTCGGTGTTTGCCCGTCGCATCAAAGGGATGTTATAGTTACGGCTTGAGCAAGTGTGGACGTGCACCGTGTCACGTACGCAGTACACCACCGTCCTATGGGTCATTTCTTTTTGTGCGGCTTTGTGGCTGAGTTCAGAATGGAGTGGACTCAAGGAAAGAGCCTTAGAGGCTGACGTGCGAATCACCACTTGCCAAAACACGTAGCATTAGTGCCAAACTTTCTTGAACAGAAATGGCTTTCCGGAACGTTGTATCTTTTTTCGAGATTCTTTTACCTGTCAAATGAATTAAATATTCAAATTCAGTAGGAGATATTCTAGTGAAATTTTTATATAACCCACTGACCGACTGAAAATTCAAGTCTGCTAATAAACTTGAACCACTCTGCACTCCCTGCTTGAGTACAGTTGCGTTTGCCACCACCGCTGCTGTCTTTTCTTTTTTTAAGCCTAATGTTTGTAAATGTACGCAGCTGTTGCTAGCTGCAAAGACATCGCACTCACTTGGGGTCCCGTAACAAACTGGGATCCTCACAGTGTCACGCGTGGTGGTTATTGTTACTCCGTACTGTTGCGGGAAGCAGGTTTAGCTCGTAACTCCGTAACGTGTCAGCCATTTGTAACTTTAGGGCGTTACGATACGCGGTAACGTTACAAGTATGTACACACCCTTAGGAGTAAACTACATGACGTACGCGGTCACAGACTGTACTTCAAACAGCCTTTATCATCTGAATTCCAGGAACTGTTTCATCATCTAGATAAAAATCATGCTTCCGCACGTTTGCTATCTAATAGCGTATAAAGTTCAAAGTACTGAAATTCAGTTCTTAATAGTGTTAATTGTACTCTATATAATCGAAGGAGAGAGTGGGTACAGTTACTTTAATCAACAGTTTTCAATATTTTTCAAGTACATGGATGAAATTAGCTGTTTGGTTTACTCAGTCGAACGTGCTGACGATGAAAATGAAATGAAAAATATCGTAGCGGGTGCTGATTTTGTGCGCTAAGAATCTGCCGTGAGTTTATAAAACTTTTTTACAGAAGAAGACCCTATGTTGAAAGAGTGAAGGGTTTGAATGCACAAAGCATATATTTAATGCTTAAAAAACCGTGAGAATAAGATAGAATATGCAAACGATAAAATTAAAAACTAGTTAACAATAATTATAACATTATATTTTTTTCGCATTTTTAACTCTTTCAAGTACCGCATGAAGACATACTACTAGAATGTGCTGTGGTCTATTATAATAGGTCGCTTTCTTATTTTATGGAAGTCTTGATCTTCCGTATGGAGCAATCAGAAGCAATGCCCCCTTCCAGTCGGATCGCTACCTCCTTTATACCGTTGTTCCATTTTCCTGCATACTAAAAAACAGTCACCTTTTTCTTTACTAACTCTTTCGGGGTTCTCAGGAAAGAAGCTGAGGTTTGAGTGTAAGAGGTGGATTTTCAATGACAAACGGCATCCTAACTTCTGGTAGTTCTTACGCAAATAACATCACGTATTCCTTCTCACACAACAGACATTTATTATTATTATTATTATTAGTTTTTTTTTATTTTTTCGAACGCTACCTCTTTGGTTCAAGCCGATCATCATCAGGTGTTTGCTTTCACAAAAACTTAAAATTCTCTGAGTTCTGTAACAGCCTGATTATGAATTTGGGGTATTTTCTCCTTTGTTGTAAAAAAAGCCCCAAACCAATAACTATAAAGATATCCACGCAATCAGTTCATTGGGGTAAAGTTTCCTTTCGAAAATCTCCACAAAAATAAGTTTTCTAATTTTGGGCCGACAAGGACCCATCGTCTGATTTTGGCATCGCTGATATTTGGAACCTTACTGCGCAAGTAGAGGAAACCTTCACTATCTTTTTGAAAGACCTTTGCAAAATTTTCCGGGAAAAAAGCCTTATCTGGCTTGCCAGTACTTCAAAATGTAGGTTTTCTTTTTCTGTTGCTCGATTGTCCCACAAGCACAAAAACAGCAATATTTGTTACATCCCTTCAGGAGTCGGAGGAAAATTCCAGTCGCCCTAAGGTCCCCATATTCCTGCCAACATGCTTCTTGTAATTGGCTGCATTCAGTAAGAGTGTGTGATTCTTCTGAGCCACTGAATCTGCAAAATGCCTCTATGGTTTTACGTTTCTATTATGTGACAAAACACCTTTCACTCTTACTTTCCATGCATCACTGTAAAGCTTTCGTTTTTCAGGATCGCGTGAAAATCCCAATTTTTCCATAAAGCCATTTACGTCTCTGCAGACGCAAAGATAATATTGTATTCTATTATAATTGGGAAGTTTTTCTTTCCTGTTCCTAAACAGGGCTATTTTTATTTCTTCAAATCCCGACTGCTGCCTTCTTGATCCTAGAATTTCTGCTTGCTGCTTCGAAAGGTAGGCGATAGTAAAGTCAGAGAAAGTGAGAAAACATTCAGCAGCATCTCATAAGTTTCTGCAGACTATATACTCAGGTGAATGTTTGCTTTTGAACTCTAAAATTACTTAGTAAATACCACAGTGCTTTTTCGCGTCACATTATGTTACAAGGTGGAAGGTAAGGAATATTAAAGGCATAAAGGTTTTTCAAAATATCTCTAATAAAGTGCCGTGCCTCCATTACAGCTGGAAATACAGGTGACATCAAAATTTTCGGTATTTACACATATACCTTTGGATGACGTAGCGACGTGACCTTCGCAAAAATAACACAGAAGAGTACAGTAAGCCTACATTTCAATATCTGGCTTTAGTTTATTGTAAGTGCAGTGTGTGGCAGTGATAGTCAACCACTGTTGAGATATCGCTTGAAAACACAATTATGAAAGAAAATGGTTGTAATAATGCAGTGACACAAAGGAGAAGTCTGCTCATTTTTTGCCTATACACCCTCACTCCCTAAGTGAGTGTTCAAGTTGTCTTAAAGACACTGACAGGGCTTTGGTGTTAACCATGCGAGAACTAGAGTTAAAAATAACTGGCAGCAACTTATTTAATCTTACGGTCTTAAATCGTATAGGAACAAACCAATACATATAATTTTCTCATAATACCAATCAATTTGGAGGAAACGAATTTTCTTTTATAAACTTGGAGTGTGAAAATTAAATGTTTGCTTGATTATCTAATCTTCTGAATGTGGCAATGAAGCCCCGAGTTCCGTACATGGCGGAGAATTTTCTTTACCCGCTGAACATTTATCAGCTTCGAAAATATGTCTCTTAAAGACGGATCTGATTACTTAATTTACCGCAGTTTCTTGAAAAATGATATCGTTAAATGAATTATTGATTTTTCTACCGTGTTTCATCCATCACTCTCCGTTTATAACTTACCCGAAGCCACGAGGAAGGCCAGCAGAATCAGCGATGCGAGTCCCATTTCCATTACTAGACAGTTTTCACCTCACTACTGCGGACCGTTTTGCTTGTTGAAGTGAACGATATGACTTATCAGCTGATACGTTAGGCTTAGATTTATCCAAACCACTTCACACTTACTGTGATATCGCTCTTCCTCATGGTGCAAAAGTCTCTGTTACAGCAAGTGGCCTCCTCTGTGAACTACATTTGTCTAGTGTACATATCTAGACAGCAAAGTAGCTGATTCGAAATACGTTTCATTTGTACTCTCCTGTCGGAAATATAATTGATTGTAAAGTTAAATTCGTGCACAAAAACTTGAAAACTCTCTATGCAGAATGCTGAAAATTATTAACTCAAAGCGCAACGGTTGTCAGTATAACTGTTCCTTTACTGATCCTTTTGTACAAGAATAAAGGTATCAATGAGGACGGACTTTATGCAGAATGAAAAAACTGCAATTATATCACTTTAATTTCCTGTCTATATATGCAGATATAAATTGTTGATATTTTTCATGGTGTACAAACACAAGATGCAAAATATCGAAGTGAGTCTTTGCAAGTTCGAAATGACAAAGTTCTGTATCTTTTGGAACATCCATGCCGGTAATACAATCCGCCAGAAAAAATTATTGACCAGCTGTGAGATGTCGAAGTTTTTAAGGTGGAGCTGAAAGTGGAAGTCTGTTTTTATGCTAAACCTTGTCGGCTGGTAAAGGCATAAGGAGGAAGAAACAGGCTCCTCCAAAAACTCGTTAAATATATCCGGTGGACACTTTATTGTATTACGTATCTGTTAGCCTGCATATGAATGCGAATCATTTTATGACTTGTATATATATTCATGGTTTCGAAATAATATATTATAAACAATGGCAGTTTCCGCAAGTTCTGCGTCTTAGATTATGACAGTTACTTACGCCTTACTCACACTTCCTTAAACTACTTCTACAAATATTGATCCCAACTGAAAGAGTAAGAAAGTATCCAGTGAAGGTCCTGTGGCTTTTATTAGTGTTGACTTCAAGTATAGTTACAGGTTCGTTAAATAAAGTTCTTGAACACCAATATAAAAATGGCAACAAAGGACACAGAAAGACGCAGATTTATTATTAGGTCACAGGTCTTAAGTTTTTCGACTGTCCGCCGTCATCAGGGATCACATATCCTTGTATGACGGATTTTTAAAGAATATGAAACCAATTAAGTGAAAGTAAAAGGTAAAGAGGTCCCTATACAAGCCTAAGGCCCAAGGCGCAGTAGAGGTATAGCTCTCCTTTCGTTAGCCTCTGCGCTAGAAGGGAGTGGGATGGCTAGCCCCACGCTCAGGCCGTTTTACCCCCAGGAAAGACGCGGTACCCCTTGTAAAGGAGGTTGGGTGAACCCCAGGCCCGGTCTGGACGGGTGGGGAAAATCTCGCCCAAATGAAAAGTAAATTTTTAAATTAAAATATAATCTTAAAAGTATATAAAGGCCATAAATCATACACAAATTATACATAAGAGCATTAAAACATTCTTATGTAATTATTAACACCAGAAGCATACATGTGTACATAGAAATGTACATATCTAACACAGACACTGAATGCGTGTATATTTTCCATGTTATACGTGACAGGATGTGTAATGTTGTAATATTGGTCATCTGCTGTTATTTCTGTAGATAAAGTCGAATATAAAATTTGTGTGTGATTTGTTGTAAAAATTCTAAAACTCTGTGTGCTCAAACATTATGTAACCTCTTTTAAGCATGTCCGTTCCTGCGGCAAAGAATGTTTCAAGACAAACATCACATTCTTTTCTTGAGCACCTTTTAAGTTAGTTTCGTAAAAGTCGTGCGAAAAAAGCTGGGGTTTTGTTGTTGTGTACATTCTTCTTTCAAAGCGTATGGTGCAAGCTTATGATATAATATTTTTATACATGTGTATTTGCATAGGCATCTGACTAAATTATATTTTGTATCGGAAGTGTAATATATTTGATTGACTTCTATTTCGCACCGACTGTTAATTTTGGGATAATCCGCGGACTTCCATGAAGGAATAATTAAAACATTTAAAGTTGAGGTTAAGTGACCTACAATGAAAAATACCGATGCAAGTCAGAAAACATTTTATGCTTCATTGAGGCTAATAAATTACGTTTCGCATATTTTTCGATAATGTGTCGGTCAGGGCAACCCAAACCATAGCTCACGCACAACTGCTGCCCTCACAGACATTCTAAATAATCCCTTGCAAAGCCGATAAAAAACTGAAGCAATTTTGAAAAATTATGGGATGTTTATACGTGGAGACATACATTACAATGCTGATTAACTTTGTAAGAATATGCTAAAAATAGTAACACCCTAACCTAAGTCGTGAATTGAATTTTTTTATAAAATTTTGCTCTCATTTTCAGTACAATTTTATTGCCCAAGGCGTAAAGACAAATAGGCAAGTAAAGCTGTACATGCAATTATTCGTGTACGTACTCATTCGTCGTTCTCTGTATTAAATCTCACGTTTCCCACATGCAGACGAAATTCTGAAGGAGCTGAACAGATCACATAAAAACTGAGCTCGCCTGGTGTAGTTAAGGGAACTTGGGCAACACACACGCTGCCTGTTACACATGGTTACCAACTGCATAGTACGAGCCCCGTGATCCCGTCTGTTACCATCGGAACTGATGTTTAACCTCCAATCGCGTTCTGGATCATACTACGTTTCTTCCGCCGCGTGGAATTTACGAGTATTTAAGCACACCTTATCGGATGCTGTCATTCCATTAGTATAAAAGTAGCCATCCAGGTGATTCTGTACACACATAGGACTTGATATCGATGTCATAACCCCCCCCTCTTCCTTCCTTCCTTTTGATTATTCCTTGACGTTCCCGACATGATTTTCAAAGTTGCTTATCTACTAACTCCAGTCTCCATTATCTTGAATTGTTACCGATTTAAAATAAAATGTGTGGCTTACATCAGTTTTCATATTTTATTTAAATATTCTACTTTCAGTTTTCTCACAGTTTTTTAAGTTCTTTTTTCACATAGGACATTAAACACTTTATGTCTTTATACAAGTACTTCTTGATTATGAAGCGGTACGTCTGATGCAATTGAGACAAATAAACTCCACTCTATGTTCGGATTCTATGACTAACTTTGACTTTCATGATGTTTTTCATTACTGGAACTTCCTGGGTTCGATTCTCGAGTAAGCTAATCTGAGATCGAGGAGCAAGTTAATGGAGCGTTCTGCCAGTTATCACGTGTCTGACGGAAAGTGATGAGCGAATTTCACTTAAGTGTTCCTCATTACGAAGCAGCTTGCTCAATTAAAGGCGAATAAGTGACTGAATTAATGGTAAACACGAACGAGAATGTCTCTGAAGGCAGTATCTTTGATCGAAGCATCTAAGAGCCAAATTATCCTTTATTGTCACCGGTTAATCTGTGTAGGAACGTGAGCTTCGTCTTTGCTTGCGGAAGTATAAAGCCGAACTACGCAACAGATCAGCTTTGACAGAAGGGCATCACATCACGTGGTCCAAAAATAATACAACGGAAACAGGATTCGATAGCAGGGTAAAATTCTGAGGATAAAAAACAATTCCTGCTTGATTTCCAAAATTTGAAGCAGACTGCGGAAAACTATTCATCTTGGCGTGTTTTCGTGGCTGACAGCATACTTGCCTTTTGGGCTTCAGGAACGCTTGAGAGAAGTTTGTCTCCAGTTTTAAAAATGACACTCCTACCTTGCTATAGCGAAATGAAGGTTCTGGTTCCATCCTCCTCTACAACCCGAAGAGGAAAAGAGGGCCAGTTTCCAAAAATCTTTTTTAGAATATTTTATTTTAATCAGGCAAAGGACAAACGCCATTTCATAGTCCACGTTAATATTAACAACACGAATGTAACTGCAGCTCAGGTTTTGTTCTATTATTCTATTCATATGTAAACTTAATGGAATAGTTTCTTCCCAACTTCATTTTGAATTTCAAGCAATATTTCAATGTCAGTACAGAGATTTTCTTACAACGCTTTATTTTCTGCATAACTGAACAGGGACAGCCCTATCTGAAGGTACGATTCTGTTTTAAAGAAAAGGATATGTTGAAGTATAGTTAAAATTTTATCTATCGACACATTCAAGACGTATGTTATAGGAAACATTTTCTTTAACATTCTGCATGAAGAGCAGATTATGTAAAAAAACATTAATCACCAGCAAATGCACAAAGATTTTTTTTATCAATTGTAACACTCTCCTACATGTTGCGACCCTGCTGGGCCATCTTCAGGGAGAAGCTTTCTGTTGTCATTATACTAAGATTGCACTATACATTTGAGCGACAATGTGCTGTTGACTGTGCACTGCGCCGCTTTTGGAGGCGTGAACTCTTTGTGGTCTCGGCTTGTACTGCCGAGACCACAAAGAGTTCACGCCTCCAAAAGCGGCGCAGTGCACAGTCAACAGCACATTGTCGCTCAAATGTATAGTGCAATCTTAGTATAATGACAACAGAAAGCTTCTCCCTGAAGATGGCCCAGCAGGGTCGCAACNTGTGCACTGCGCCGCTTTTGGAGGCGTGAACTCTTTGTGGTCTCGGCTTGTACTGCCGAGACCACAAAGAGTTCACGCCTCCAAAAGCGGCGCAGTGCACAGTCAACAGCAAATTCTCACTCAACTGTATAGTGCAACCTTAGTGTAACGACAACAGAAAGTTTCTCCCTGAAGATGACCCAGCAGGGTCGAAACATGTAGGAGTGTGTTACAATTGATGAAAAAACTCTTTGTGCATTTGTTGGTGATTAATGTTTTTTGTATAATATAGTGCACGGATATGGAACACATTAAAGCAGATTATGTGTCTTCGTGAGATTTGCGCTTTTTTGCGATTTTACGTAGCATGTACTTGTAGCTTCGTACCGACGTTTCGGGGCAGCATGTTGGTCTCAGCTTCTTGAATAAATAGGCGACTATCAGCTTCTAAAGAAGAAAAAAGTAGACTCCGGTTGTGATACTTGTAACGAAGGTCAATGGCAGCACTTTATTTTATACAGTATGTGTTCAGACATTTAACACTTTTCGTCACAAGAGCCGTAATTTTGCATCAGTAATAAAATATGTAGAGAAAATTATTTGTGTATAAATATGAAACCTGTATTAGGAAGGCAAAAGTATTATTATACATGTAAAGTCTGCGTATTTTATAAAACTGTAATCCTAATATTTCTAGGCCGAAACGTCTGCAGCTTACGTTAGATGTGTAATTTTTTATTATTATATTATAATTAAAAGCTGGGATTTAAAACGTATAGCACCTTCTTCTAAATAAGAATTCTGTTCCATTAAAATACGGTCCAGCTGCTGTCACTTACATCAGCAAAGCAAGTGGCTGTCAAGGGTGTTCATAACAGTCATATTTTCGTAGTCGTGTCAAACATACAATTATGCAAAGCTTATGTTCTACCGCTCCAGAGAGATGCAAGTGCAGTAAGCATTGCTAATAACGTGACATAACTCGTATTATGTATAGCGGCACTGGGTATTTTTTGCTGGATCCAATCTCTATGGCTGAACACGGAAGCATAGACGCTAGGTTTGTCTTTTTTCCCACAGTTCACAGAGTGAGAGAGTATCCCGCTCAGTTGACCCCCGCACACCAATGGACCTCCTTCATCCAGCTGTATAAACAAGCAACAAATATTTATGTGTATTCCTTTCTGCAGAGACATACTTACATGACGAAAATTTGGTCGTGAAAACATCCTGGAGAAAGTTGAAATTTATTATTGTCGTAATTAAACGGATAACAATTGAAATAATTGTACAGCACAACTTCATTCACTATGTATACTCAGACGTTAAAATACATAAAATTCAGACTATATGTTTCGGCCGTATCTCGGCCATCCGCACTTTTGTGCAATAGAAACCATTAAATACAGGTACACGTGTACATCACATTTATCGTACACATTATATACGCTAATATTACGCACAACTTGATGACGAACATTAAAATTAGTGGCGTAATTAAAACTGAGTTCATTTTAAGAAGATGATGTGGGGTACTAGAAAAACTTTTGCGTCTTGTAATTTTTTCCCCTTATTTCGGAAAACACCTCACTGGGGAACCAGCCTGGTGTATAGGCGTTTTATCTCGAGTTGGAAGACAAAAATACACCACTTTGAGCCGCAGATACTGTGATGAATGTCTGAGAAACTAATGTGCTTTGGAAATACACAGCATGATCGTGACTGTAAAAAGCATGGAAACGCCAAAAATAAGGGATTAGGGGCAAATAGTATTTGGAATGAAAGTGCTTTTTGCAGTCTTTTTGGAAAAGGCAGCGCCTGATATATCTATCTGAATACGTAATGGGATAAGACTTGTGACTCTTCTGCTGCAGAACCGTCTGGTATAAAGATCGCAAGTTCGTGTGAAGTAATGCTTGGATGTTAGTGGACAGCGTTATTTGTGAATCGTTTTCTGCACTGTAAACTGTTACGTTTGTCATATGACTGCTTGGATAAAATTTATACAAAAGTAAGCAGTACTTTCAGGAAGGAAACTCTACGGGATGGAAAACCGTGGTAAATTTTGCTGGAGGGACACTTTTTTTCTCGTTACCACTCTTTTCAGTAGCAAATTTGACTTCAACTGAAGGAAGAAACTAGTAAAATGCTACATTTGATGTATAGTTTTGTCTGGTGCTGCAACTTGGACACTTCTGAAATTAGATCAGAAATACTCGGAATGTTTTGAAATATGATGCTGGAGAAAGATGGAGAATATCAGTTGGACTGATTGCATGCAGAATGAAGAATTGCATAGAGCCAAGGGGGAAAGGAACATCGTACATGCAATAAAAAGAAAGAAGGCTGACAGAATTGGTCGCATTTTGCGTAGGAACTGCCTTCTAGACCACGTTACTGAAGGAAAGAATAAGTGACGGGAAAACGAAGGTGATGCACGCAGCTGCTGGACGACCTTAAGGAAAAGAGAGGACACTGGAGACTGAAACAGGAAATACTATATCACACCCTCTGTGGAAGTCGCTGAGGTTAGGAACCTGTCGTTGAGACAGACAGCCTACTTGATGATGATGATAATGAGGATGATGATGATGATGATGATGATGATGATGATGATGATGATGACGACGACGACGACGACGACGACGACGACGACGGTTACGACGACCACTTAACAGTCAACCTTAGGCGTCCTTCAAATGTAGTAACGAAAGCAACTTTCCCAGGAGTTTGAGTCTGCTGGACACCACCGTTACCGACAGTGTCTGAAATGCTTAATGGGGCTCCTAGATATACAGCTTATAGTGCAGAATCTTTAGTGCATTTAATGTTGTTTTATCGTTAGAAGCTGAGGAACGTCATCCTGTGCCAGCTATAAATTCAGTATTTCCAAGTACGGAAAGCTACTGTAACTAGGCCTGTATTTAGAGACTCAGTTCCTTCGTCACAGAGAACACACACGGACCCCGTTACAAACGCCAGATGGTTAGTGATTTTCAAGCAATAATTGTTGGTTATAATAAGAAATGTAATGAATACATAAATGAACTTTGGAGGTTTACCGAATATTAATACTTGTTGTACGTAAAATATGGTAATCAGTTTGCTTCAAAAGGTTACTACTTACAAAACACGCATTACTTCCTTCTCTGCCTTCAGCACAAATCTGATCGACTTGTACATATGGATCCAGTTGTATATTGCAGCTATCACGACTCACAATGTTGAGACTGGCCTTCTCAAGGACGTCGGACACAGGGCCGTTCTGAAATGGGAATTCAAAAATAACAGGACCTGGAAGCCTATGATCAAGTCACAATTAACCCGGAAATGCGAAAGGCGGAGGGGCCTCTAGATAAACGTTTTAAGAACAGAGTGAACAAAGTACGGAGCAGAACAGTCTAAATAAAAAAGTTAGAGTGGATAGGTCGGATAAGAAGGAAATCACCAGACAGATGTTTAGGTGATGAATCTATCGAGGCAGTTAAATAAAAAATACCATCCAGTCCTTCCACATAAACGCTGTATTAAGCCAGCCGATTAACAAATCAGGCGCTGAGCTTTCTAGTAAATAATGTACTAATTAGTCAGACAAAGAGTGAAGTTCACAAAACTTGTGCACAAATCAGGCGCGCACCCACAATTTTTCCTGCTTGGGGGGGCGAGGGGGGGCTGACACTGAGGCTATATATAATTTATATTACATTTTAAAAATTATGTTATAAAATCATTTTACAGTAAAACATAAGGCCGCCTGCAGTTGCATTTATGTACTTACGTATATAACTGCGTCTTACATGACTCAATCACAGCGTCGTACCTTCTTTTTTAATTGTATTAATTTATTTTTCAAAATTGTAATGTGCTAGTCACCAGCCGATTTCTATGGCGGATTTCTGCTGAAGGGAAAATCACGTAAAAACTTTTGATGTCATGATATCTGCAAAGTCTGTTTTTTAAATTTCAGTTTTGAGGGTATTCTGGGGTCTACAGCACGGCAGCCCCACCCAGATACCCCTTGAGTACGCCCTTGGCACAAGTAATACAACATCTGAGTTGCTCGTTACTTCAGAGTAAAATAATGTCAATAACGTACATGCAGCAATTATCTCTCAAAAGAGTGGGTTACTGTAGCTTAGGAGTCACCACAGAGACCTCGGCATCCCCTTCTAGCACAAATAAACCAAAGGCATTGGACACCATGTCAGATAATTCTAACTTCCAATGCTGCGTTCTCCTTACCCAAGTATCTGATCCCCAACCAGTGAACGTGCACTGGCTTCCTGCAACAACAGCTGACTTGCTCAGTGCTATGACGTCAACGGATGCTCGTTCGAGACTTAGATTCGCACTCAGCTGTGAATAAGTTGAAACATACTTTAAGTGGAAATAACTTTAAAGCACTAGTAGAAACACGAGAAGAATCGTTCGTTTGCCGTTGCTTGCGTTAGCTACAAGGGAACTAAGAACTTCAGGGCGACCAAAATGACTTTGGGCAGACCAAGGCCATCTTGAGGCATGAAAAATATGTCTCGAGGAAAGAACCATGCGGGGCGTTTGATTTTCTTTTTCCATGTTCTTTACGAAGTTAAATAAAATCGCCTTCTGTGGCGATCACGTCCTTCCGTCCTTTCTTCCTTTCGTGACTTAATATCAGCAACTAAACCTCTTGTTTGATTTTCATGAAATTCGGTATTGAAGTTCGTTACAAAAAGTTGTCATGATGTGAATTTCATAAAAAATCTGCTTACTGACAGTCTTATTTACGTAAGTCATAACTGGTTTTCTGCCAGCACTTTCAGCGTTTCTTGCCTGATATCGGCGCACATCTGTATAGTAGACCTCAATACAGTGTCTCTTAGCAATGGTGAGTTTCGTAAAAATCGGTGCAGTGAGAGACAGCCATTCTCTTTATGGTATAAATGAATTCATATCCATAATTTTCATACTTATTTTCTGATTTGGGTTAAATTTAGTACATCTGTAAATTATGTTGTTGAGCTTTTGTGGGTTTCGTGAAAATCGCACCCGGGAATGTTATTCTTTTCATACGGGCGTAAATGAAATTTCATTTAAGCGTTTACCCTGCAACTCTACGACATTATGCAAGCAAAGAACGCCTTGGTAAAGTACGTGTCGCGGCGTACACAATTTGCAGTCCTTAAGTATTCTGCATGTTAATTTAAGTCAGGCTGTGGTACATTGTCGTGTTGAAGAGCAGATTGAGCCAAAATATAATTAGAATTTGTAATGGGCCTCCTGCAGACACAACATTAGACCCTCAACTGTAACAATGCCATTGACATAGACAGACTGTGTTCTAGTGCAACAATAAAATGGTGATGGGCCACAATTGCCATGGATAAAATGCTCGTTTGGAATGTTAAAGTCAGGCTTTTAACCTTTATCCTGCTAATGTGGAATATATGGTGAGCTGCTAATAATGCCAGCACCACTAATGTGTAATATTTGGTGACCTACATTTGGCAACGCTGAAAGGAGCCTCTCTGTCTCTCTCTCTCTCTCTTTCTCTGCACAATGTCTCGACACTGAATCAATCGTGAAAGACGTCCTATGTCGTATCTGTGTGCACATACTTGGCTACCAAGTAGGCCCTTAAGGGCCTAGTTGGTAGCCGAGTGATTCAGTGTTGAGACATTGTGCAGAGAGAGAGACAGAGAGAGCGAGAGAGAGAGACAAGGAGGCTCCTTTCAGCGTTGCCAAATGTAGGTCACCAAATATTACACATTAGTGGTGCTGGCATTATTAACAGCTCACCATATATTCCACATTAGCAGGATAAAGATTAATAATCAATAATAACCAAACCTGCAGTAGAGCCACATCATTCGCCCTTCCGTCTAAGTTATAATTCTCGTGAACGAAGATGCGTTTCACACCAACAAGTTCAGAAGGGGAATCTCTGGAACGATTGATGTTGCCAACCATGACTTCTATATCTGAAGCATTACCCCTGGGAAAGAAATACACAATAAATTAATGAACAGATTATTCACGTAGCATTTATCAGACACGCTGATTTTCAGCCGCATTCGCAAAATTGCGAAGACGATTAGATTCGTCATGTCTGTTCGTCCGCCCATCCGCGTGGGGCACTTCTGCTCCCACTGGACGGATTTTCATGAAGTTTTATATTTCAGAGTTTATTGAAAATCTGTAGGAGAAAGTCAAATTTAAATAAACTCTGACTAGGAGAACAGGTACTTTACATGAAGACATATGTGCATGCATGACAATATCTCGCCGAATTCTTCCCAGAATGAAAATTGTTTTAGACAAATGTTGCAGAGAAAATCAAAACACACTTTTTCTGTTCAGTGACTTCTTTCCGAAAATCGTGTCATTTATGATATAATGTGGACAGCTATGGTAAAGCCAGACAGGCCACAGGTGACACTATAATACGGTGCATGCACTTTCAATGCTGGATAACTGGGCTACAGACACGTACTTAGATATACTTGTACTTCTTGCTTTTCGACTGCAAGTATGGTTACGAGAACGTGGTCAATGTTACGTTCATACTTGCAGTGCTTGTTTTGCTTTTATATTTAACTGTTTTATACTCAAGTTTTATGTATCAAAATGTTATATGTTCTGGCAACATGTTACTCTTATTGTTGGAGCCCTCATATAATTCATTACAACTTTAGACGAGGCTGAATACATTTACTGCTCTAAACTTCCCAAATGCCTAGAAACCGGTAGGACCGCTGTTTGTAGAGAGGGTTCTTTCATGCGCAACAAGGAGATGGTGTAGAGGAACGTGGTCGTGGAAATACCTTTGGAGGAACTGTACGTCTTACGTAAACAGTAAAGTTGAAAACTTATTTTTTACTCCATATGCATGTCTTGTGTCATTCTTCACATTTCGAGTAGCTGAAAGTTTCATACAAGTTTAATCGTCGCCTCCTATGTACGATGTGTATGTCAATGAAAAAAATTAAAACAAAATAAATTACATACATAAAAGTTTTTGTATTTGTACCGATTAAACTTTCTTTTACTTTGTATAGAAAAAGTGCATAAAATGAAACTTTGGCAAATTACGAATGCAGAAAATTTATATTTTTATGTAAAATAAATTTCACCTTAGGACAGGCCACAAAGGCCCAAAAGGACAGCATATGCACAATTTTGCGCTTTCCGTAACCTCGCCACTCTCCAGCCGCTTTACTCCCGGAAAAGAGACTCGGCACCCCTTGTATGAGGGGCTGGGTTGGCCCCAGGGCCAGTCTGGACGGGTGCGAAATTTATGGCATCCACCGGGATTCGGTCCGTGTAGCGTCCAGCCCCTAGCGAGTCGCTTTGCAGACTACGCTGGACTAATTTTTGCGTGTAAGATATTCTGCAGTAAAGTTTGTGATTTATGCACAGTGACGAAAAAGCAACTTGACCCTAGAAGTTGAACACGTTTCTGCAGTGTCGAGTGACGTATGCCCCAGCCTGTGTATCGAAATTACAAAAGCTGGTTTTTGATGAGTTATTCGAAGCTTTGTGACCAGTAATCACTGTCTCGGCCTCTCTCACGTTATTACACTTATGACAGTATTTAGGATCTCTAACGAATAATTTCCTCATGTCATTTCTACATCCATTTAAATTTGGACATTTAGTCTATCAAAGTCTTCATCAGCGTATTCTCCAAATATTATTATGGCTGTTACAGTAAGAAAAGTGACATGGGTTACGTATGCAGGAGGGAGGTCACATATACGTGTAATATTCCGTACCTAAGACAAGGGAAGACAGCATATTGGAGATCTAAGGCAAGTTGGGAGGATACTATTAAAATGAATGAAAAGAAATACGTTAAGGTGGCATATTAGTGAGTCTTTGGGTCATACAGGCTGAGTCTGAGTGCTTGAGTGGTTATCTGCTTCTGAGTCATGAAAATGCGTCACTGACATTGATAATCAGCGTGTTTAGTAGAAACATTCAAGAACGAGATATAATCGTGACGCACCTCCTCCTGGAGTTCACATGTAAAGTATGTAGGCCTGCGTGTGATAAAACTTACAGACTGGCGCAATATGCTGATGTTAGAACCAAATTTGTAGTTATGAGAGCACCTCCACAGCGAAGTACTGCAGTTCCTTTCGCGAAAATGGCAACCTGAAATTCAGACACAAGTAGGCCTATTAATAAATGTGTTAAAATTTTCCGTATTTCTAGAATTTGTCTTAGAATTATGTGGGTATAAGAACACAAAGAAATTGGGGTTGAGGACTTCGTGAAGAAACTGCATTGATAATTCAGTTAATTCATAACTATCAGCTTATTATACCACAAATTTTACTGAATGTGTTGTTCAGTAGCGGGCTGTTACATACACGACAGTAAAATTTCAGGTTACATAAATGGTGGACACTTTTCAAATAGCCGAGCGAACACTAGCTTCTCAAAACGGATTCTGTTCCAGTAAAGAGGTGGGTGGATGTGTCGGTTTACTGGTGTAACTGGAGATTGTACATATCGCGGGATGTCCCAGCGGACTCAGGTGTTTTATGTGATAAAGCTGCCGTTTCCAGGGACAAACAAAAGTGAAAATCCCCAGTTTACAGACTACACATTTATTTATACGAACACTTTCCACAGATGAGAAAAGCTTCTAGAATTTGTCAAAAGTAACAACAGTTCATTTGCGAAATAACCTCGGGCTTCAGAAAGGGTTCTGGAGGTGTCCATTGTTATCACATACTGAGCAGACAATAGATTTAAGCCTTTATAGACAAGTGGTAGTTATATGCACATTCTCCCCTACTCTACGACACTGAATATTTGGTTTAAAAATGGACACGAAGTTTGTTCTCTGTGAAGGACAAGCAAAATTCCTGTATGTGATTTAGACCAGGGATGTATAAAATTTACAAAATTCTAGAAGCCACCTAAAGTTCGAGGCAACAGAGGGGCCATATGAAGCAAGATTCATCCTAAGAATCCACAAGTACTGTACTAGGCAAATCCGTCATGGCGACCTGACGTCAGAGACGTGTGTAACTCTGATATAGATGATGTTTGGTACTTGATTCTTAAATGTTGCATTAATTTACTCGGTATTGATTATGTACGTTTTTTAGCCCAACTTCACGACCCGCACTAAATTAACTGATATTTTATTGTCGCAGTGGAGGAGTGTATACATTCTATGATGTCAGGAAGTTGTTGCTATGCATTCTATATCTTCTGCTAGTTGAAACATAATTACACTTGTTACTTCTTACGGTCACACAACATGAGGAGGTTAGATTACTTTACGCTACTTAGAACTAAATGTTTGAACGTTTATTTGGTCCTATGAGGTAAAATGCCACAGAACTATAGAGAAAAATTTGTTAATAGCCGTTTCATAATTTTCACTTTTCAGTATATTTTATCAGGGCGATCAATACAAAGAGCAAAGGATCGGAGGACATATTTTCGAAGAGAAATTATTTGCCTTTCCTTTTCATTTTTACACTCCTTCCTTTCTTGTATTCCTTTCGTAACTTGATTTCTTTCCACAATATGTGCTTCAAAATAGTGAATTTTTTGTGGCAAATATCTTATCCTACAGGCGCCAAATTTGACTAAAATTAAGAAAGAAACTAATGAAGTGCTACATCTGGAGCATAGCGTCGTATGGTGTTGAAACTCGGACACTTCGAGAAGTAGATAAGAAGTATCTTGAAAATTTTAAAACGTGGTGCTGGGGAAGAATGAAGATTAGTTGGACCAATCGTGTGAAGAATGAAGAAATATTACAAAGACTCATGCAGGACGTAATATCCTACAAACAATAAAAAGGCTAACTGGATTGGTCACGTCTTGCACAGGAACTGCTTTCTAAAACGCGTAACTGAAGGAAAGACAAATGGAAGATCAGAAGTAAGGAGAAGAAGAGGAAGAAGGCCTAAGAAGCCAGTGGATGACTTTAACGAAAAAGGAGTGTACGGGAGACTGAAAGAGGAGGCACTAGCTCGCGCTCTGTGGGAAAGTCACTTTGAAAGAGGCTATGGATTTGTCGCAAGACAGACAGCAGTTTGGGGCGGTCAAGTTACGTGCTTGAAATAGTCATCTGTGTGAGCGTATGTAATTATAAAAATGTGATATGATAACGGCACATCGGACGAGCATGCGCACATGCACATAGACACACACACACACACACACACACACACACACACACACACACACACAGAAAACAACCTCCGCCTCCATTAAATATCAAGTGGTTATTGCTGTTTAGGAAAATGCTGACTTTTCCTCATTAAAGCCTTTTGCAAGTCATAAATGTGTTCAGCGTGCAAAGTGCAGAGTTGTTTAGTTTTAATCATAGTGGTACATGTATTTACCATTGATTTTTAAGCGGGTAATATATGACCTTACAATATCAGAAGCAAATTGCCTAAAGAAGTCCATTTGAAATGTAACATTTTCTGTTTCTTGTATATGACAATGCCATGATGAAATACATTGACTGTGCAAATACTGTATTGCCCACTCTAAATACAACTCAAGGTGCAACAATTTAAAATTCACTATGTAACTGAAGGGCCCATGACTTCTGATATTTCGTTACTCCTTAACGTATGAAATTATGTACAATGTGACTAAAATTTTCTTACCTGATAGGGGAACTCATTAGGCCCAGCCTTTGTTTCACCAACAATTCTGGGTTCCGTCTTTGTTGAATTTATTGCTTTTGTGCCTGTCTGTGGTGATGAAGACGCTGCAGACAAATGAAGGTAGCAAGAATTTGTTGTTACAGTATAATTGAAAAAGTTAAGAGTGTTCTTACTCGTACTTCAATAGACATTATAAAACTTTTTTAATAATCCATTATGGCTTTGGGAAAATATAGAAAGAAATAAAAAACAGAAACAAATTTTAAGGTGAAATTAAGGGAATCGACTCTTGCAATACAAATTTCTTATCATCGCATGTAACTTCCAAAGTATTACAGACTGATATTTATAACACATACTTTCGGACTTCTGTGTTTGTGCAGTATGTACTTAATTTAAATCCAGAACAAACCAAAAGAAACAGAAGAGCAAAGGAAAAAGCAATGTATTGGATTGCGAAGGAAAGAGGTGTGAGGATCATTTCTAAAATATTCCCACGATGTTTTATCACATTTGATAATTTGGCTTTTTAGATTTTCTGCATTGTCTAGTGTTGAGAATTGGTACAAGTAAGAGAAAATAGATTGTAGCCTAAATCAAACAAGTTTTGGGGGAAAGGATCAGCCCTAGTCTTTAGTCTAATATAGTAGACGGATAGTTAAAGCTAAACTAATTTAAAAACACTCGATGTTGGAAAAAGTCTGGGAAGGTAATTAACTTAAAAAGATGTGAAAATGTTTTTTAACACTATACGTGTTCTGCAGAATTTCCATTTTTCAATCCTGGTTGCCACACGAACATACTATTGCAAGACTATTATATATGAGCTGTGACTGTGGCGACGACTATCTTCTGACGTACCAGATGCTTGTCTAAGAAGAGAGTTATATTTAATTATCTCATTTAATTTTGAGAAAATGGATTTTATTTAAAAACTTTGTGTTTGAAAATGAAATATTTATTTGATTTTTCGAGTCTTCGGAATGTGACAACAAAGCCCGATTTTCATACACGGCGGAGAATTTCTTGACCAGCTGGCCATTTACCAGCTTCAAAAACGTGTCCGTTAAGGACGGATCTGGTTACTTACTTTACCGCAGCGTCTTGAAAATCGATAACTTTAAATAAATTATCCATGTTTCCTCCTGTGTTTCGTCCATCAGCTTCCCTTTGTAACTTACCCAAAGCCATGAGGAAGGCCAGCACAATCACCGATGTGCCCCCGCGTTGCATTACTTATCTGTTTTCACCTCACTACTATGGTGAGTTCTGCTTGTTACAGTGAAAGATATTATCAGCTCTCTCCATATCTAGAGTTTACCCAAACAGCTGGTTCCGTGCTTGTAGCGGCTGTGTATGAAGCGGGCACTGCTCGAGGCGGCCACGTCGTGCTCAAGGCGGACATATTTTTTAAAAAGAAGAGGATACGGTTACGTGGCTGTAGAGGCCGTGGGCCAGGCGGCCAGTTTTTTAAATGGAAGAGGATATGAAAGAATGCAGTAAATACCTGCAGACCTGTATACTTGTCTCGAGATCAGAATGCACAACAAAATCACAACATAAAGATAGATAGTATATCCTTTGAAAGGGTGGAAAAGTTCAGATATTTGGGAACAACCCTAACGGATCGAAATTCCATTCGTGAAGAAATTGAGAGCAGATTTAATTCGGGGAATGCTTGCTGCTAGTCGGTGCAGAATGTTTTGTCTTCCAGTTTGCTATCAAAAAATATAACGATTAAGGAATACGGAACTATAATTTTGCCTGTTGTTTTGTTTGGTTGTGAAACTTGGTATCTCATACTGAGGGAGGAACCAAGGCCGAGGGTGTTCGAGAATAGGGTGCTGAGGAAGGTATTTGGGCCTAAGAGGGACGAGGCGACAGGGGAGATGAGAAGACTACATACCGAGGAACTTAATGACCTGTACTCTTTACCAAATATTATTCGGGTAATCAAATCGAGAAGAATGAGATGGGCGTGGCAAATAGCACGTATGGGGGAGGAGAGAGGTGCATACCGGATTTTGGTGGGGAGACTCGAGGGAAGGCGACCACCTGGGAGACCCAGGCGTAGATGGGGGATAATGTTAAGACGGATCTTCGGGAAGTGGGACGGAGGGCATGAACTGGATTGAGCTGGCTCAGGATAGGGACAGGTGGTAGGCTCTTGTGAATGCGGTAATGAACCTTTGGGTTCCATAAAATGTGTGGAATTTCTTGACTAGTTGCGAAACTGTTAGCTTCGCAAGAAGGCCTCTGCTGCATGGAGTTAGTTAGTTAGTTAGTTAGTTAGTTAGTTAGCTAGCTAGTTAGTTAGTTAGTTAGTTAGTTAGTTAGACCTGTATATTTGCTGTGCACTAAATCTCGTATATTGACCTTGAATCATTTAAACCATATAACACCCCACTCCTACGCAGTCCACCGACTGAAGGCAGCCCGTATCTTCGCCACACACCTGCCGATATGCTTCAGTTCGGATTCTAGCACACCGACTATTCACGTCGCCATTGCTAGTGCATTTCGCAAGCATAGGGTTTTCTAGAGAAAACCCTTGTGCTCTTTTGATTTTATTATGCAAAAAAAAAAAAGAAAAGAAAAAGGAAAGTATGTGGATAAAGCAGTGGTTGCAATAAAAGGGATACTTTGTCACATATGTCTTTAATTTCAGAACTTCGCGTCTCCAGTGACGTGGATTTGAAGAACTATTTACAAATGACTGATGAATTTTTTGAAGTTTTGTCCCATTTGTTGAAGCTTCACATTGAAAAGCAGAGCACAAGAATGAGAACAGCCTGAGAAGAAAAAAAGACTTCGACTTCTTCCCCCTTGAAAATTGGAATGACACGCTGTTCCGAAATGTCTGTAAAGGATTACCACTCGACGCTGCATAATACCCCAGAAGAGCGCAGATCTCAACCTTATTTCTCGATTACTTTGTCCAGCAATGGATGGAGAATCAGAATGTTCCCATCGAGATGCGGAACATGAAGAAATATCGGCATAGGACCAACAGTGCAGTCGAGGGTTGGAATTCCAAACTAAAGAGCATTATAGGAAAGCAACAGCCTAATTTTTTTCTGATGGCACAGAAATTAAAAGAACAAGCAGAGTTGGTGTCGTGGCATATGAAGTCAGAGGAACTCGGACTGCCTGGCTAGAAAAGAAAAAAGGCTTCTGTAAAACAGGACGAGAGAATTGAAAAAATCATGGAAGAGTACTATAAATCAAATGATCTGCACAAATGTCTCAAAGCGTTAAGCTATATAAATGCATTTGAATGATGTGTTAGTGCCAGATTGTGTGACAAAGAGCTATAAACTGCAGTTATTGTATATAATGAAATATGATGTAATGAAAATATTAAATGACCGGCTGACTGACTGACTAAGGCTTCTTTTCTGCACAGTCTCATTAAGATATTGACTAGTCCCAAGTGTGAGGGGGGGGAGGGGAAGAGTGAGGGAAAGTCTGCAGATAATGGACTAGGGTAACTTCTATAACTTTAGTATTCTTATCTCACTCATGTAACAGATAAAAATGGATCACTTTACTGTCTGCCTGAAGCACGGCAGCCTCGCGCACGACACCAAACAACTTTACACTTAATGCAATATGGCTGATTCTCATGGTGGGAGAAATTCTTCGTTACAGCCAACGGCCTTCTTTGTGCACAACGTTTGTTTACACCATGCACATCTAGACAGCAAAGTAATCAATTCGAAATAGGTAATGGGTGCAAGGTCAATCACAACACTGTATTTCATTTCGTAGTCCTTCCCTCTTATACCTACTTGTTCTCGGTAGGTGTAGAGGTTTTTATTTTGACTTGATCGCACTCAAACACACACCACAGTCGGTAGGACTCCTCTGGACAAGGGATCGGCCCGTCGCAGAGACCTTTACCTGACAATATAAACACTGTACAAGAGACAAACGTTCATGTCCCCGGTGGGATTCCAAACCACGATCCCAGCAAGCGCTCGGTCGCAGACCTACGCCTTAGACCGCGCGGCTACTGGGGTGGGCAACACTGTATTTTATAGCTGTTTATGTATGTTCGAACATGCAACACCTTCCGGCCGCAGGTCAGACCTCGTGGCTAAGAAGTCATTTATGTTCAATTATTTCGTTCTGTGTCCTGAACAATTACCGTTTAACTTCTGGAGAAATTGTTCATAGGCACGGTAAAACTAAAGACCTTCCTTGTTAAATCTCAGAAGCATAGAAGCAACAGGAGATTGCAAGCGCATAATCTAACTTGAAGTAAAGATAAGGCTGTTCTGTTACATTCAAAGGGGAGGCAGAAATGTCGATCTACCCTTTCTTTACCTCGGCGCTGGAAGGGGGTGAGAGGTCAGCCCCAAGGCCCAAGCCCCAGCCACTTTACCCGCTGGAAACAAACCCATTACCTATTGAACAGGAGGCTGTGTGGAACTCGGTTCCCTTCTGAATGGGTCCAGAAAATTTCCCCCTCTCCGGCTGGGTTCGAAGTCGGCACCTTCAAGCTCTTAGCTATTTGCTATGTCGGCTGTGCTATCCTGTTCGCCGACTGACTTAAAGTAATAGTGTTAATCTTTATCAAAATTAATTAGCCAGACTTTACTGCGGTCCGGACTGGAAGGTACGAATTGAGGGTCATCGCCTTTGTACAGGTGTGATATATGGGGCGTAGTTTGTTGTGTCTTTACCATGCGGAAGTGGATTGTGTAGCTGATGGTTCGAAGAGAAATGCTACCTCCATCTTCAGAGTGACATGAGGAAATTGGATGTTGAAGGTGATATAACATATTCGTCCACAGAATTGAGAGTAAGCCCCAATACCTCTCGACATCAACCCACGTGCAAGTTCAACATCAACTGTTAAATATATTCCGTGATGTGTTCTTATTGCAGTTAGCTGATATGGATGTGACTGTCATATAACGCACTGGACGTTATGGATAACAGCACTGATCGAAGCCATTTTGTTTGTGTGCTGTTTGCTCGGGAGTTCTACATAGCGATGACTAACTTGTCACGGTCTATGTTCCTATTCGAGGTTAAACCGGAGCAAACCCTGTGATATATCACAGCCATGCATGTATATGTGTATCAGCTTTGTGTTCTTTTGTACTGGCACTTAAAATAAACACAATTTAACGGGTGAAATTTCATTACCTTAATGCTGAAAATTATGAAATATTCTGGCTTTGTGCTTCACAATGGAAATATTCTTAGAGAGAGGGGCTGGTAAATTTTAACACTCTATGCAAAATGTTCCCAACAAATCTGGCACCAAATGCAAGGCACAATTCTATGCCGATGCAAAACCCCATTTTTAATTTATAGGTCATTTCTGCAATACCGCAAGTTTCCAAAATGCGAGTATTATAGGAGTAAAATGCGATGTATCTGTCAGGGACTATGTTCTTTACAAAACAAGACACTACAGGACTGTCTTTTTGCTCTTCCCATTTTCTTTATTTTACTGAATGATACTGATAAAACCACAATGCGTTATTATAAAGGAACACAAGAAATAACAAAATAATGAAAGAAATTTTAAAGAAACAGGCGGGAATGTAGGTGTTTTCGAACTTAATAACACTTAAAGCTTTAATTCACAGTGAGGCTCTTAAAACAGTGTGTTCTACGGGAATGCATGTGTCGCGTTATAGGAGACAAGATTGTGTGATATTAAGATAGAATATATATATATATATATATATATATATATATATATATGGGAAACAGTCTATCGAAGGGCTATGATATTTGTGTTTGTATGCGAAGGACCTATACAAGAAGCCCAAATTTGTGAAATTTGGCTATTATTAGAGTTTCCTTTTAAAATAAAAGTAGGGACATATTTTACGTTATTTTTGTATTCTAGTGTCTGGATTACACGCATTCAGCAAACATATTACAAATGGACGAGAGAAATTACGTCAAAGTCATAATTTCTCTGTTATTAATCACATTTTTCTAAATTCGAGAGTAGCTGGATGTCAAATGTCGAAACGCATTTATGAATGACGATTGAAAGGTTGGAAGGAACTGCAAGCAATAACACGTTCTTTGGTTACAGGAAGAAATGTTCCAACCACTTTTCCTTTTTTCTTCTTTCTTATATACTCAGACCTAAAGTCCATACTTATTTCCGGAACGCTGTAGTTATTAGTGAGAGTTTAATAACAAGGGGAGGAAAGGAATTCCGTTTTTCACAAATCTTTGGTCATGTTTTGATCTGCGTACCCTAGTGGTTGCAGTTACGTATGTACTTGATACATAATTTTTAATTTCCACACCCTTCCTAAAAGTATCAATGTTCACTGGATGAAATGAAACTGATGACATCAATAGAAGAAAAATGCTTTTCACAAAGTGGAAACATATCACTCTTAATCACATCTTTTCCTAAAATGAATTAGTCAAATCTACACCTTCAAACTGAAATAATAGTTAAGCTTAGTTAAATATCACGTCTTTCACTGGCACGCTACTTACTAGAAGCAAGCACTAGAACGATCACGTAAGTTGATATTACGAATCGTGCCATTTCTTATCCCTGTTTGCACCACAACTGGTGGAATGTACTTTGGTGGCCATTATATTGCATTCCTTCCACCAATGGTGACGTGTTTATATTTGCTATCTAATTTTCAGAGCTGATATAAATTTTACTGATTGTTTCTAACGCCCAAAACCGAAGGTCTAACAATGAATAGGCGAAATGCTAATCAGCCAGTTATCGTAGTTTTTTTTACCGATTTATCTCCCATTGTAAAACTGTTCATATTTTAGGTGATATTGTTTTGCACACATGCTCCTAACGACCAAGCCGACACTAATGCCTCAGACCACATTTCCTTAATCGCTTTAAAACAAATAATCCGCTAAACACTAGCCATAAAATTGTTTCTCATAATTTATTGGGCTGTTCTCCGTACGCTGCTTTTAATATTTCAGCGTTTCTCTTTGTTTTCTTATCCCTATAGATCAGCTGAAAGAACAAGAGATTAATTGAATTTGAAACTTATAAAATTGTGCAGTAAATATCATCTTCAGCGTCTTATTCGTGTATATGCTAACTACAGGAGGGGATTAAACACACTGAAACAAAATCCTTTTGGTGGACTTTATTCTCCTTTAGGCAGTTGAGGCGATTACAATATATTTCTGCTCGGTGTATGTTAGTTTGTTTCTTCAACCCACGATTCTTCTTACTTTTTACCTGTATTTTTTGAGTTATGGTTATTCTTATTAGAATAATTAGTAATTGCTTTTTGCTTTGCTTCTTGAGTTTTAACTGAATGTAGACTGCACAGATTACAGAGTCAACACTAATAATATTCGGAAATCTTGGTGGCTAAAGAAGATGTAAACTGTTCCTCCAGTCTTTACCTGGACAGATTGAGGAACGTGATGCAAAATCAGTCTTTAAAAATTGTCGCATGACATTGGAAAGAGGAGCTTTACGAGGAAACATAGGAAATATTGAAAACTGAAGAGTGGTTTATATCCTCACCAGTTAACAACGCTTATAACCGGAAATGGAAAGTACAAACATTTCAGTTAACAATTGATATGTGTTCATGTGGGCCTGGCACTCACGTCTCCGCCTCTGGAGCACATCTATCCTCAGCACGTGTTCAAGAGTTCTCATTCAAAACAGCGCAAATGTGGGGTATGACCTTAAAATAACCTATTACTGCTGATTGCTTATCTTCTTCGAAACCATCATTCAGAATCCTTCTAAAATAATACGCTACGTCATACATATAACCGAAAAAAGGAATTAAGTAAACAAAGAATCAAACAATATATAACAAACTTATTTCTCTAACTCTATGAGACAGAGTCTTCTATATTTATATTTACGTCTTAAATAACGATGTGCTTGGTAGCTTGTATGTTAGACTCAATTTATGTGATTATAAGCGAATAATTGATTGAAGACTGTACGGACTGGAACGGTCTCGTCTAATTAGACTGCTGCCACTGCATTTCCTGTAGGAACTGAGATTAACCACAAAAACACCGTCTTGACAAAACTGTGAACAGAGATTCGAACCCAAACTCCACGGCAATATTTCGTTACGATTATCTTTAGAACCGCTGATAGTGTTTAGCCGGTAAGACATCACCCCACCCCTTCAGTGGAAACTTAGTCTTATCAGCAACAAGAAAAATTAATTTCCACGTCCCGATAATGCTTTAGTCGTTGGGAAGGTCTAGAAGATAAGATGAAAAGAAAATCCAAGAATATATGCAGTGAGACACCGCTTTAGCCAAAGGTATCTCTCGTGACACTATCAGACCTGGAACCTTGGTCATATTTGTGAAGCTTTGTATTTGCTACTTAAAGCTGCTGTCAACGTAAAATTTCTCACGTAAACGTGTTCCAACACATAATTACACATTTGTTTAGTACATAAGGAAGACGACATTGCGAAAGTTTTCTAAGTTCTGCAAGATTTGAGGCACTCGCGGCGGTAAATAAGAAAGTAAGTCCTTCCGGATGTGACGTCATTTGGTGTGAATGCATGACGCCATATCCCAAAGGACGATAATTTCACTTTTACAGGTGATTTTTTCGTAGAATGTAAAATAATCGGAAACCAACCTGTGAGACTGTAGGACTGACGTGTGTGTTTAGGGAAGAGAAGTAAGGGGCCCCTTCACGTATTGCAACACGCAGAGGGTATGTGTTATGGTTGTTCTGAATACCGCAGCATTCGAAAATTGCTCCTGGTTATATAGTCTTCCTACGCGATGAATTGCCTGGGATCTTGTCAGCGATGAAAGCACACTCCGTAACTTTTAAAGCGACACGTTAAAGAAATATTGATAAACATGGCGTAACGCACGTATGCTATATAAGAGAATGTATAGAACCTGAAGACAGTGTGAAGTGAATTCCGATGAATTTCAAATCATTTGTGTCTGTGGATCAAAGAGCAGAAATTGAGCACAGATAAGTGTGAAAAAGTAACATCAAAACCCAACGGGTGCACATTCAAGTGGTGTCTTTATCCTTCACGTTCTGCCTTTCCTTTCTTTAATCCTTTCGTACTTTTACTTTATTTCATCATTTCTCCTTCATTCCATTCACATAGCTTTCACTTATCGGTTTTATCTTTCGTTACTGCCTTCACCTTCCTTCTTAACTCCGTCCTGTTCCACGTTTAATCAGTATATAAAGTTAAACATACACCCGTTTATTTCGACTACAGTGCTGCCATCTATGTAAGAACGTGGAAACTAATAGTGTGAGAACGACATACTGAAACACAAATTTTATTATTATTATTATTATTACTTTTGTTATTATTGACCACCGTGCTTTTAACATTTAAATGACAGATTTTTAAATGCTAGTGCGTTACATCTCTTATTCTCTTTCTTCTGCAAGCTCCATTTTATATTACGCAATTTGCGAAAAATCTCAGATCGCTTCCGGCTTTTAACAGTATTTCCTTTCGGTACTTTGCAAACTTCAGTCTCTTCCTTTTTTTATTGCCTGACTGAACCATCCTCTTTTATATGACGTCTCATAGTTTTCTGTCCTTTGAAATTAGTCCTAGTGCCAGTCTCCGTATTGTGCTTTTACACCTTTACTTTCCATGGGTAAAACTGCTACTGTTTTACGCGTTCTAAGTGCAAATTACAAGTGCATGTCCAATATGTCCTGTAAAAATTATAGTTATAACTTCATCCAGCTTCTTGCTGCCTTAATACTTACCGAACTTAATACATTTTTTTAGATTTTGCTGTTCTGTTTTTTCTGTAGGCACGTTCTTGGACACTAAATGATAACTTTGTTTTGAAATGCATTTCTGCACACATATTTGGTTTTGTTTGATATTTATTTATTAAATCTATATAAGCAAAACTTTTCTCATTTTTTGTTTTCTTTCAGAATTCGTTTTACTTTTCCAAATAAATAAACTTGCCAACCTCTGTAACAGGCGATACTCCTAAAAACACTTAGTGTTCCACAAACTTGTAACACAAAATTGACACGTAATATCGCACTTTACTTATATATTCAATCAATTAGATATGTTAAAATTGTTATAAAACTCAGCACAACAATGCCATTCGTAAATCCATTGATTGCACCGTTACTTTCTTTGTCTGTCTCGGTTTCAGTCTTTGTCTTATCGGGTTCATCAGGATTCGGATTATCTGGGACCACTGAGATAGTTGAAGGCGGACCTTCTGTGTTAAGAGAAACAGTCCTTTTCTCGATCCATTCTTTGTACCAAGCGACGTTAGCATAGACACCTGGTTTATTCTGCCTGGCGCAACCTTCGCCCCAGGACACAACTCCGGTCAAGTAACCATCACAAACTAGAGGCCCTCCGGAGTCACCCTGTAATAAAAATTATGAGAAATAAATAATAGTGGAAGCAAATAATTTAATGTTAATTATTTGTGCTTATGCCCGTCTGACTTTTGTACATTACGTGACTGGAGTTGTGGCAGAACCACCAGATATGGAAGACAACTGCAATTGCAAGATCTGAGGTTCTCACAGAGGTGTTGTTAAAGATTCACGTCTTCTGGGATGTTGCGCTGTGCTGATTGGAAGATTTCCATATTACCAGTATACACAGCGTAACGTCCCAGAAGACTTAAACGGCCAGTTTCAAGTATTTTCATAAACAACCACAAATTTTTGGCTGAGAATGGCTCTCGAATTTGAGAGTTTGGCAAGGTGAATACAATGCCCCTGTTTAGAAAGCGGAATTCTCATGAAAACTATGTACGTCTTCGGACTGTTGCTGATACCTTCTGATAAGGTTGTCAGAGGGACAGCATGAAGTAAACCTTAGAGAGACAAGCGATAAGCGTGCTGTATAAATGTGCGTGTCTCAGGGAGCAGATTGTTGCTGGTCGTTAAATATTAGGGAAGGCTCTTATCTCGAAGGCTTTCTTGTCAAATAATAGACAAAGGGGGAACGTTGTGTGAACTATCTTACGTTAGCTTCTATTAGGCTAGAAGTGAAAATCTTTTTAAGGTCGAGGCCTAGGCAAACACTACGAATAAACTTTTGCGTTCGGATTTTGAATTTGGAAATAAAATTGGATTCCCTACATACAGAAAGAACAATTTTTCCACTTGCTTCGCATTAATTGATTTATGACTCTGACTGTATTTAGAATACTACACCTATAAGCCTTATTCAGAAGAGAATCCACGAATTCTTAAAACAAAACTTTATGTAGTGTTCAGCAGTTCCTGTTGAAGGTAACACGGAATTATTTAAGCAACTATATTTATGTGGCAAGATACTTAGTTTCTCACAGTGATTAATGGCATTACTGAATCAACAATTCAAACATGTTTAATGTCGCCCAATTTATTTTCGTCTAAAATTCCTTTGTCATACCCAACCAAAAATTAATTTCCCACATATCAGTAAAATTAACGCTGATGTCCTTTTCGGTTACAATGATTCTAAATTAAAGAGAAGGCAATTTATTGTGTTCTAGAGCGCTAAAATTAAAAACCTCTCTACTATTTCAAACAATTTAACTGAAAGTATAATTTTGTTTGCGGAAATTAGATTAGAAATATTTGTCATCATCAAGTTTTTCTACATTAAACGAAATTTCTGTTATATTTGTGCGTGCAAAGTCTTTTGTGGTGGGCTGGCAGATCACCTGATACTCAATATCCAAAGAGAGTTCTCCGAAATATCGCCTAAGTTTCCACGGTGTCATAAAAAAAGTAATGCAGAACACAACACGACATTTGTATTTCTTACAGTAGTGTTGTTGACACTCCAAATCCTTTCGGAATAATAAACCGTATCCGCTGGTAAATAGTTACCGACGATTTTAAGGGCCGCAATGCCTTCATTTCCAAGAAAAGTAGTCAAATATTCTGCTTCGCTTGGGCTCAGTTCAACCGGAAGTATATATGATTCTTAGAAACGGCGATGACTGTTTACCAGTAGGCAAAGTTTGATATGCCAAAAGATAAGAATGTTAGGAAAAAAGACACGTTAAGAGCCACCGTGCTGTCACGAAGGGATCCAGCCATACAAAACCACTTCACCTGACATGCGTCTTTTCCGCCAGAACTGTAGCCAGCACAGATCTCTCCGTCATACAACGGTCGTTTCTGCTGTCCCGAACAGGTGTGCCGGTCCACAATTGGCACGTCTATATACTGTAGGATGCTGGATACTGAACCTCCCTGTAAAGAAAGCAAGCGATTTTTAATAAATTCCTTACGCGTTAGTATTCTAAAAATAAGCCCTTGGTGAAGACGATAATGTGAAAATTTGTCGTTCCTTGCTTCACAAGGCTGTACTACCTGCAGTGATTTCTAGCAGACACAAAACTCTGCAAACGAATAAAAATGGCTAAGTAAATATTAAGAAGATTTGCGGCTGAGGAAACGTTTATGAAATTATTTAAACAACTTTGTTTATTTATCCTACATTTATTTTCGTCCCTTCTTCTTTACCTTTCTGTCATGTAGTTCCTCTTGTTTCCTCGTTTCTCTTTCTTCTCTCCCTGCCTACTAGGATCATTCTTCTAGTTCTTTCTCATTCATTTGTTTTCCGCTTTTCTTTCTTTCTGTTACTTCCCTTTCAGTACATTCTCTGTGACTTCTTTTTTCGTCTCCTTTTTCTTCTATTCTATTCAAATAATGCTACCAGCAGTCAATGTTTGTTGGACTACTGTGTGCAAATGAAGGACCTTCCAACGTGTTGAAGAAAGCTGGGGCATTCTTATGGCAAATATTAAGCTATTAAGTAAGACGCAGCTTTTTAGAGTCACGTAGTGACATATTGTGCCACGTACTGTAAATGGTCGGGTTTCATTTCCTTAGTTTTTATATAATAATAACGGAAATCAAAGTGCGGCAACATTTTTTAAATAAACGTCAACACGTATTTTTATGTTTACTGATCTTTTACCTCACAAGAGCCGGTCACCTGTTCCCACCCCCATCCAGATCAATACAGTCCATGTCCCCATTCCACTTCTTGAATATCCATTTTAATATTATCCACCCATCTACATCTGTGTCTTCCGAGTGGTCTCCTTCCCTTAGGGCTCGTCACCAAAATCATATATGCACCTCTCCTGTACGTGCTGCATGCCCCACCCACCTAATTCTTCTCGATTTTATCACTTGTGCGTTTAAAAAGAGTAAAAATTGGGTTAAGTTACAATTCACATTATTTTTGTCAAGTACTCTGTCCTCCGTATGTTACGTACCTATGAGATTTGTGGTTCTCGCAGCGGCGTTTCTGAGGATTCAAGTCTTTTGAGTTGACGCTGTGTCGCTGTGTGAGTGGTTCCCGACTTTTCGAAAGTGGGTACTACGGTCCTTCGAAACGTCGGGAACCACTCACCAAACGACACAGCCTATTATCCCAGAAAATCTGAATCCTCATTTTACCGCTAGTTTAGAGGCAAATGTATCTTAAACTGAATATTCAAGTCTTCGACCTTCTGTTAACGTATTGTCCAGTGGCACAGGGTCACATCCCAGAAGGCTTGAACTTACAGTAACACGGCTGCGAGGACCTCGTATCTTCACGAATCTTGAATTCCTTGTCTTGTATCCAGCCAAAATAAGGTTCAGATGCAAACGCCCCACGCTAGGTCTATTGTGCGTACGAATGGTCTCTGACAATTTTGTGTGGAGCAGTTGTGTAATGTTGGCTAGCAGAGGAGAACGGAATAAAAGGGGAGAAATGCCTGATCCGATGTCACTTTATCCCCCACTAAACCACATGACGTCAGATAGAAGTTTCATCTTGATTGGCCAATACTCAACACTCCAGGCTGCAAACAGCACAGATCAGCAAGAAATTTCTCATGTTTTATGCAGCTCCAATAACCGGTTTTTCCTCTTGATTAGTAGTGACATCTGGAGGCAATAAGGCACAGAACTTTTATAATTTTAAGAACTCTAATTCAACTTGTTTAATGACACGTGTCATGTAAATATACATGAAGGTCCTAATAATATTTGTTACAAATATATTAATGTACTGATTTATTTTCTTACGTCAGTCAGCAACAGAAAATAATGGTACAGTGCCGAGTTTCATCAGTAGATGTCACCCTCTTTTTGATATCTTACAAGTGGGAATATTGTGGGCGAGCGAAGAAGCAGGTGTAAGACAAGTGGCAGCATGGCATCCTCTACCCTCTCTAGTTGCAATCGTATGCATAATAATTGCGGAGCGAAAGTGGAATATAGCTTGTGTGTCAGTTACTTTTAATTTGTTTGTAATGCGTGCTCTTATGTGCTTGTTTGTGTAACAAAGTGTTGAATCCTTTAAATGTGTTATAATATTGCCTTTGTGGTGTCATTATATGTTCTAATGAAGTTGCAAAGTGAATTCCAGTCAAGGATGATTATGAAGTGCGTAGGATTGAGACGAACTGGACATGTCTTGTGGACTGCCGCCATGTCCTTCGCCGAGACGCTGATAAATGTGCTAAAACATTAACGTGTGATAATACGTCCAGTGTTCGATGCCCCTATTTAAGGGTAAGTTTCGTTCATATTTCACTGAATAAACTACTTATAAATTAATAGGCATTGGAAGGAAGTACAATATGTTAATGGCGCCATTAAAATTGCGTACCATTCTTAGCAGTGCCTTTATTGTACATCTTGTTCTGTACAAGCCGCGAATGCCATTTTATGGTCGACCTTTTAACTTACTACGTAACATGAAAACATATAGCTCTAATTTTCTGTGTGTCTGTATGTTTATGTTTAGAAATGCTGGACGAATTTTGATGAATTTTGATGAATATTATGCCATGAGAAGCGACTCCATACTTGTACTTTTTAATTTTTTACTAGTCTGTTAGTGCCGGCGAGCCAGGCAGACTAGGAACACCCATTTCCGTAGTTATATACCTTCATGTACGCAGTTACTGTGGAAACTGCGCGATTACGTAGTTACCGCGGAAAACTCTCCATGCAGGCAGTCAAGGCCCACTGATTTATTTAGTTACCTGTGGAAACCTGAAGAATGTATGTGTCTGTGTATTGTAATTTCGTAGTGGTGCCCGCAGTTAGCCTGAAAACCCAAATAATGTGTGTATGTATATTAAAACGCAGTATTAGTGCCCAGCGGGCCTTTACGTTGTTAACGTGAAAACCTCAATTAGTCTTGTCTATTACATAACATCCGCGCTTCCGTGAGGTTAAATCCTGCGTATTTTATTTTCCTGCCAGCTGGTGGCAGTCCGTGAAACTCCAGCGTGTGTGTGTGTGCGTGCGTGCGACAGACTGAAATTGCTGCAGTGTATATAAGGTGGGCAAAGTTTGAAGCATTTGAAGAAAACGTCACATCATAAAATCCCATAACATGATTTAAGATTTTTCCTTTTGTGGAGAAGGACCGCGCAGCAGACGCTGTGGACGCACCGCAGTCTTGAGGCTCCTTGTGTAACCCCATGATGAAGATGAAGATGATGATTATTTTTGTCCTTTGCCTAGTAATCATGCACCGGTGGAATGAAATTGACAGGGAAAAACCGAAGTACTCGGAGAAAACCTGTCGCACTGCCATTTCGTCCTCCACAAATCCCACATTGACTGACCTAGGATCGAACCCGGCCCTCCGCGGTGGAAGGCCGGCGACTAACCACCTGAGCCATTGCACGGCCTTATATCAAAAATTACGACAAAGAGAACATTGTTCACGAATATTTCTTTTCTGTTTTGTATCTTTGTATTCAACAATTTAAAGACTGAAGTTGCGCTGAATTACATTAGAGGCTGAGTTCGTACCGAGCAGTAAACACGCTCCTTCTCGGTTATAAAAATCAATGAGTTAATACAGCATAGGGATATAATTGTTTGTTCTGAGATCCACGCAAAACAAGCAAATAAAGCTGAATTATATTACAGGCTCAAATCGTACCGCGCAGTAAACATAACTCCAACATCGGACAGTTACAGGCGTTACGATTTACTGATATTTCTTTGCTATTTTGTATGCTTGTGCTTAACCAATTGAAGAGTGAGTTTAAGCAGAAGTATTTAGAGACTCAGCCCGTATCGAGCAGCATACACACTCGGTCTCGGTTATAAGAACGAGTCAGTTAATTGTTGTAGACGGGCAGACCGTTACGGCGTTACAGACCTTCACAGATGTTACTTATATATATATATATATATATATATATAAGTAAAAGATGAACTCTTTACATCCATTAGACTAAGTGTATTCGTGGTATCTGAGGCACTTTTCTTTGCTTAAGGTTCCAAATTTCACAGGTTTATTCTACCACATCACCAACCTGCAGGAATTTCTTCGCCATGTTTATGAACCACCTCTTATATTTCTGTATGTAGCACCTAAATTTCGCAAAATGACGCTCACATCACATCACACCACATCACATCACACCACATCACATCATATCACACCACATCACATCACATCACATCACATCGCATCACATCACACCACACCACATCACATCACATCACATCACATCACATCACATCACATCACATCACACCACACCACACCACACCACATCACATCACATCATACCACATCACATCATATCACACCACATCACATCACATCACATCATACCCCATCACATCACATCACACCACACCACATCACATCACATCACATCACATCACACCACATCACATCATACCACATCACATCACACCACATCACATCACATCACATCATACCACATCACATCATATCACATCACATCATACCACATCACATCACATCACATCACATCATACCCCATCACATCACACCACACCACATCACATCACATCACACCACATCACACCACATCACATCACATCACACTAGACAACTGTCTATAGGGAATATTACGATGCACCATTTCACCTCTAATGTTACATGTTCGGGAGATCCATACTTCGATTTTTTTCAGGCACACCCATTTCCTTGCTGAGATCTCCCAGCTGTCGTTAGTCCATCAAGAAGAACAGTAGGTCCTTCCTTAAAGTAAGGTACCAAATCTTCATTTTGACGTTTACCTTAGTCAAGCACTCGTAACCAAGCAAACAAAGGCTTTTGTTTTGCTGCTGGTTCGGTGAAGTAAAAAACCTGTCCCTTCTTCAGCTTTAATAGCGATTACAAAACTTGAAGAAATATTGTAATTTACTCTACATGTAACTTTGCAATATGAAATTGACGTACACCTTATTTTTACATTACACACCTACCTCTTTGGTTGTACCCCAGCCGCTAACTGTGCAACGCACATCTGATGAAACTTCCGTGTCCCGCAGTTTCAGCGATGCAGCGCGCTTGCCGTCCAGAGACAAACGTTCATGCAACTGTGGGCAAACATTGAGATAGAAATTACATTATATACCACTTAGTGTGTTAAATAGGCTGTGGTGGTCTTACTTGTAACCTCTGTAGTTAAATGGTAACTGTGTTTTCTGTTTGCTTTAACTTTAAATAATTCGAAACTCTTTTTCTGCAGGATATATTTGTATGATGGCTTGCATTCACAAAGCAGTCACTTACTTTATTCCTAAAACACAATAAACTGAATGATGTTTGATGGAAACATATTAAACACTAGACAATTTACAAACATCATCAAAATATTTAAGTCAAAAAATTAGTTCTATAAACATACAGCTTACTTCCATTAGGACGTTAGCAACTACCCTTATTTTCATGAAGATCTCAACAGCTGAGAATTCATACGTGTGTGTTTCGATGCCTGTCGTGCTTGGAAACGCGCTTTTGAAATACTTATCCTAAGATATTCCAAAGATTTTTCCGGGTTGTGAAATGTGTACTTTGCTCAGTGCAGATGGACGTATCTCATTTCTTACCTTTTTAAGAAAGAAGTGTAATATATTGTTGCTGAAACTACAAATATTGTCGTAAAGAACAGAACTGAGGAATGCCTTTGCTTCAGTTACTATTATGGGCTCCCTGAGAAAGTTGCGTGACGTGATTATTCAGTCAATTAGTGATTCTAAATGTCTCCAATGAGTTACCAAGTGTAATGGGGAATCAGCAGAGAGGAAACCACAACTAGAAGCATGAGGTGTTTTAATTGTTATGTTTACATCTAATAATATGATGAAATAGAAGCATTGTTGTGCAGATAAGAAACCATTTCTTCCATTAAATATGTTTTACCAGTCATCCAGGTACATAACCCTTACAAGCTGAGAGAGGTTAGGTGAGTACAAAAATGGCTTTCGTGGCTCGTGATATAAGGTCTAGAATCCTGGCTCATGGCTGTCTCACAGAATGCCTATAGGCTCGTCATCTAGACAAAGGCTTTGCCTACCTTTAATACGGCTACGTCGTTGTAAACTTTGTCCATCAAGTAGTCTTCATGAACGTAGATTTCTGACACAGACAAACGAATCCAGTTTTCTTTTGAAAGACTTCTGTTTATATGTCCAGCCAAAACCTCTACTTTATCAGCAGTTATTCTGAAATAAAATATGAACATATCAAGTAAATGGCTCTAGGGAGAAAACTTTTTCAGACGCTACTAGCGTTTAATCGGCTCAAAAAATTCCCTGCCCTTAGAAAAGCTGAACCTAATTGCAGCATCCACAAGAGCTGGCCACTGATTTGTCTCGTGCCAACCAAATACGTTGTAAAATGCTCCATTTTATTTTGTATAAAACCTTTCAAATTCACAGTTTTCTCATTCTTTTCATGAGAGACACGTGCCCCACTTGCGTTCCCCCCTTGTTTTACTATTCTAATAAAACTGCTAGGTAATACTAATTACAAAGTCATTGTTATGAATGTCTCTCAATCCCACTTTTTCCTCTTCCCTTATAGCTACAAAAATTCACGTAAAGACCCTCTAAATTGGACAAAAATTACGAAAGAAAATCTTACTAAGAACCAAAGTGTTATCTCGGATATAAGCCCTAATTTCCTACTAACATGTCTCGTAACATTACCCCATATTTTTGCGTTACATGACTTTTACCTCGCAGAAGTCTTCCTTCGGTTTCAACACATCTTGCGCGACGATAAGCAAATTTCTGTATATTCGTAACCATCTGTTTTCTAAACAAGTACTTTAAATCAGGAACCACACGGTTCATGAAATTTCATTTCTGTATGCATCATATCTGTCTTTATCTAGCAGTGGAATATCAAGCAAAATGCACGTTCGATGTGACGCTAAAGGTAAAGTTCACCCCAGCCAGAAACAGACCTACAGGTATAGCCCCAACATATTCACAAGCTCGGCGCTGGATGGGGCTTGGTATTTAACAACACTCCCTCTGCCTGACAAACAGTGCACTACTCTCAACATATACCGAAAGTTTAAAACTTACCCAAACATGCAGTGCGCTGCTGTCAACACATATTGCTCACCAATAATAGTACCACCACACAAATGCTTCCCTTCGTGTGTGTAGATATAAATAAGCACCTGTAATTCAAATAAATTTGCTCCTCTTTTTTATACATTTTTCACCTGCCAGTATTAGCTGAATTTTTTAATTACATAAGCGCGCGTACACTTACACACATTTGTATATATATATATATATCCATTTCTTTATTGCAATTCAGATGACCCATTTCGCCATTTATCTTATATAGGCCTATAACATATAGTTTAGAAACTTACATAGAGCATTTAAATGTCTTGGAAGAGTAAAAAAGCGTGTTTACAGTACATTATTTTGTTTCTCCGTCTGTTAGACTTGTATATTGAACTTCTGTGCTATGATAGTATGTAATTTGTGTGTAGCAAGTTGATACATGCGAGAACACACAGTTTTATAATCCAATAGAGTATAGGCTAAGTACTTCATATACGGTATTTATGGTAAAAGGAATTCAGTGAATTCTAGTTTTTTCCAGTTCATAAAATCTTATCCCATAAAATTTCCCCTAGTACAACAAACCATTACTTTTATAAAGCAACCTTTCTCATTTATGAATGTAGCACACGGAAATTTACACAGTTTTCAGAACCCTGTTAGTTCTACCTTTAATACAGACGTGTGGGACATTTGAAAATTTTGAGGGTACCACAAGTTAGAAAAACTAAGTAGACAGCAATATTTCTAGTGCCTTATTCCCCTTTTTCTTAGTTGACTAGAGAACGAAACTTACGTAAGACGCAAATGTTTAGGCAAATTATATTTTGTCTCACTATAAAATACTCTTCGAAATGTTTTTGTTTCTGATAAATACTTATAGAGTCACTAAAAGTTTTCGCACACCAAGCACGCAAAATTACAATCATTTAGATCTTTATGCAACGTGTCCGTTATTTTTGTTCGATCAGATCCCACATCATAATTTGTCCATGGATTTTATTAGAAAGCTCCGTATAAAATTTTCGACATACGCTCAGCTGTATTCGAGTTGTTACGTGCCTACAGACGGACGAAAACAAAGAGATATTCGGAAGCTTATAAGGCACTATGGAAACTTTTTGTTGCAAATCTACGAAAAGCAAATTTTTTTACGTTAATAAAATCGAACTTGCCATGTGACTCAGATTCGGGAAACGTGAATATATATATACACATTTTAGTAATAACGTAATAACAAAGTCCATAGCGCAAATAAAAAGTGCAGCTATCATACTCTCTGTTTCAAGGTCCTATTTTGCTTAATAATAGTAGTAGTAATAATAATAACAATAAAAATTAAAGTAAAACTAATGTTCTTCTGTCGCTCCTACAGACCAACGCTTACCAAGGCTTTCAGTTCTCTGTGCTTTTTTAAAAGCTCTGTCAGTGTTTCAGATCGTATAGAGTCAATGTGCTTACAGAGATCCTGTAGGACTTCTTAGGTGGGAAATCGGCTGCATCCTAGGCCTCATCTGAGTCGGAACGACACAAATAGAACCTTAACCCACTCATACCTACTCTACGTATCCCGCGATCACAGTGTTCTCGTGGAATAATACATTACTCAGATTTCGTAGCCACTTTTCTCTTCCGTATGTACTATCTGTACTTCTAATTGGAACATAACAGCAGTACCTGGTAAGGAAACTGTTCCATAGACGCTGGTTTTCCTCCGACAATCCTTGGTTCCTTCTTCACCACAGGTTTTGTACCTGTTGGAATCTCTGGACTTGCCTCATCCACTGTGTGAACAACTATCGGAAACACAAACATAACAGTGACAGTGTTAGCGTCAGAGTCTGCACACAAGGTTCGTAAAGGAGGAAAATGGGAAGACCAGGATGACACAGGCCTGTAAATGCACGCAAAAAACTAAACAAATTAACTAACTAAATAACTAACTAACTAACTTGACTGACTGACTAATTAACAGCATGAAGAAGAATTCGTCTTAAGAAATTAACAGTTTCTCAGGTGACCCAAAAGTGTTATCATCTTAAGGAGCCCCATCTTTCATTACGGTGTTTAAAACAGCTCTCCACTATCCATATACTGAGCCAGAAGAATTCCGTATGCACTATCCCATTCTCTTCCTTAATGATGTACTCAGTATTATAATATCATCGACCTCTAGGTCTTCCCAGATTTTTCTTTCTTTCAGGATTCTCCACCAGAATTGCATATGTTTCTCTTCTTCCCTGTAAGTGCCACATGCTCCCGCCAGATTTTTTTTTGATCCAACAACCGAATAATGAAGCCATACAATAAGATGCAGAGTAAGAAGTCACTGAAATCTCCATCTTTTGTCTCAACAATCCGAGCTTTTTGAGTAAGTCAAAATGTTCGGCGTTGTTAGTCAGACATCTTGGCTGAAATTTGCTTCAGTTAAAGGAGAAAGATCGTAGTTTGATACGCACTTGAATATTACACCAGTACTCAGCAAACATTCGGAAATAAAACGCGACATATACAGGAGACTGTCGTTCGCGGGTCTTCTCATTGCGGTGAAAAACGTCGTGAATCGCGGTGTTGCCCCTTCCCTTACTCACAGACCCGCTCACATGTTACACACAAGAGAATGTCTCTGGGCGCGTGCCTAGCTGAGTCACTAACTACTTGGGCATTGCTGTGACACGGAACATGCTTCCGACCGTGGATTTCACAATTATTACCAGTAATTCATGCCCTCGAGACATAATTATTTCTGCAAAGCAGCGATTGTTACTCTCGCTTCTTCATTGTGTTAAAAAGAGTTATATTCTTGCTGATGAAAAGCCTAGAATAAGAAGAACCAAAACTGATATTTCTGTAAGAGAAATTCGAGATGTGTGTTAATTTAGATAGAAGAGGGTTGTTGCGTGTGTTTCATCAGGAGAATGAAGACGCGGGTAGGTGAAGCTTAAAGACAGTTTTCAATCAAATATGAAATCTTGTGTAAGTCGTCGTGAAGCTTCGTGGAAAAGACAAAAATGGCGCGTGGTATGGCTGTAAGGTGAGACACAGAAAACACAAATAAGTGGAATTGTGTTGAAGGAGAAGGCCATGGAGTTTAACAACTACGCCAGCCTTGCAGTTGAGAAGGATGAGGGCAGGTTCCAGGCACGTGGGACTGGCTTTCAGACACTAGAATCCGGCTTCAAGGCACTAGAGACAGGTCTGAAAAGTATATCAACCTGCATAACCAGAAGAAAACACTAGGATCAGCACCTGCTGGCCAAGAGAATGCTGCTAAGTGGACAGAGGATTTCAAGAAAGTAATTGATTAGACATGCTTGAAACTTAAGTACGAAATGAAGGCTGTGATTACATCATAAAGGGAGGTGTAAAGGACATGTAAAAGAAGACAAAGGAAGAGACTATCATCATTATTCCCATGAAGTGCTCAGTCTGCCAGTCCGTCGCTTGGTCAGTGCAATCTACGTGACAACTTCCAACCGAGAACACAGCGTCACTACCTCGAAAGCCAACAGAAACTCCTTTTCGTGTTTTGTATCTTGTTTCTTGTGTCTTTATTCTTCCAACCGAGAACACAGCATCACTACCTCGAAAGCCAACAGAAATTCCTTTTCGTGTTTTGTATCTTGTTTCTTGTGTCTTTATTTTCATAACTTTATTTATCCCATAGATATCTTAGCTTTATGCATCGTGATCTTATTTTTCGCGGTATTTTTCATGAAAGACAGATCTCTATTCTTTGCGAAAAATCTAACTTCAGGTCAAAAACAAGATATTTTCTGCAGAACACATCTACACGTCCGTAATCAGGTATCAGCAAACAGTAAAGGGCAACACATTAAAGAAAGTAATAGCCCTAAACAACACAAAACAAAATGGGTTCTAGAAGCAAAGTATAACAACTAGTAATTTTGAAGTGGGGCATCTCGTTTTGCGTTGGCAATGAAATTATAGGAACTTTAAAAGGCCAAATAGCACTGCATCTGTTTTTATCAAGGTATATTTAAATGTTAAAATTACACATAACATGTTTCGGCACGTTAATGTACCATCTTCAGGTGTGACTGTTTAGAACCTTGTCATACAGGTCGCTAGTACAATGTCTTATATACCAATTAAACTGATTCAAACGCAGGGCCTATGTTAACATTTCTTACATTTACAAATTCTCATTAGTATTAAGGCCAACGAGCTGAGAAATTTAGGTGCCTTCGCCTGCAGTATAAGATGTAAATGGGAAGACCGGGTAAAGAAAGTAGTATTGAGGTTGGGGGACGGGAAGAACTAGATTGTACGTAGCATCAATAGGCAATAAAATAACGTGGATGAAAGTAGAACCTGTGTGAACATAATAAATAGCATGTTTAATCTGTATGCATTAGTAATATAGTGGACGTGCACTGGCAAAACTTGGTGTTACCGGGTACTTCTAAAGGAATGTACGGGCAACTCAACTAAATAAATTACAAATTACATTTACCGGAAATATTAATTTAAAAATCCTTTATGATCTGAGACAATCACAGCAACCATGTAAGGGCTGAGATACTGGAGTCCGATTTGTGAAACCTTTCAGCTTTGCTACATGGACGAGTTTAGTTCTAGGATCAGCTGTACAGTGGATTCCGGGGATATACCCTGGAGAGTTTTTAAAATAAGAGAATAAAATATTTTTGGAAGAATTACTAATTTTGGGCTTCCTGTGTGGTTTCATGGTCGTTTTCATTCCTTTGATATTTCTTGGCAACTTTGGAAGTGATACGCCTCTCAGACGTTTCGGTTGAAAGTGCTATTTAGATCCGAATATATAGAGAGAAATATTTGTATGCATGAAACGTACAGAGTGTAAACAACTGGGAACTTCTACCTGGAACGGCTCACTTTTAAATTTTAAATTTACAACATTGTGATTTGATAATTATTAGTTCTGTGTATCTTAGAACTGTAATATTTTAATCATTTTAATAAGGTCAACACAATAACTAGATAAGCCTGCTGGCCTTTTACTTCTTTGTTCGGAATAAATCCCTGATGATGGCATCCTTGTGCCGAAATATGTAAGAGTTTTAGACTTCCTTCTGAATGTATTTTATTAAGAACATAATTTAATTATTGTCCACAGAACTAATTATAACAATACGTAAGGTATGAATAACAAAATGCATGCATGTATATCTCTATACGTGTATCCATATGCTTCGGAGACAAAAAGCATTACTGACCATGCGACGCCTAGTGCTGATACCTTAGTAGAAAATGCAGGAAAAGAGGAAAAGTTTAAAAATTCCTCTAGTCGCTGCCAATGCGTCACATCAGTATAAGTATGGTTTTAGGAATTTTGCTGCTACAGGCGTGTCCATTTCAAGCTTCTATGACTCTTCCCATTTCAGAGAAGGGGCACTGGTTGGAAATACCAGTGATCGTTAATGCTGCCGCTTTGCTTTGCACAAGACTGCTTTTCTAGGAAACTACTCTTTCGCTTTAAACCTTAAATTTAATTGCCTTGGTTTTTGAGTAAGTACTTTATTACAGGGCAATTCGTAAGGACCTAAACACCGTAAAATTACACACAGTTTTAATAAGCATGTACTATAACATCTCCATAGACAGTCGCAAGGAAATTTAGCTGGGTGCTGCGGCCCTCTATTTGAGACCCACAAATCACAAGGCAGCTGTCAATCCTTTAGTTCCACTTTCCAAGACATTTATCAGTTTGTCCACAGTAATTGTTGTCACTACTCCAGTGATCCTGTGTTCCAGTTGTGGAATGTCCTTTTAGCAACACTGGCAAATGTCTTCCTTCACATAGCTACGCAACCAAAGGCACATGATAGTCAGTCCGGTGACGTGAGGGGCCAGGTACACACATTACTATATTCTTCGGTTCCAAATCGCATCCATCGCTGAGACAGACTCTTATCAGAGGCTATTCTGTCCTTGTAAGAATGTGAGGATAGGTACCACCTTGCTAGAAGATTAAAATCAGCGAAACCTTAATGAAGATGTGATATAAGCCATTAAGTCAACAGAGCTAGACGAATAAACTGCGAGAGCAGCTTGTGAGATTTCGAAAGTAAGCGCTGACAAAGACACGCCAGTTTCAGTTTTTGGGCTCCCCTGAAACGTTTCCCTCACACGATTCACCATTTCGTCTATTTTTAGTGGGCGATCTGGACTCGTTTCCATGCAGATAAGACGTTTCTTCTAAAACAGCTTGCGACAGGTGTAAATTTACTTATGTTGTTTTGGGTCATTTCCTTGGCGTCTATAAAAATAACTGATTTGTCTACGCGAAATAGACAATAAAAAATGCCGTTTTATGTGCTCAATATGAGTCTGTGGAGAATGGGAGGCAAGTTGCTCGTAATATCAGGCATGGATTTGTTAAAAACGGAACATTCAGAATTCGTTTGACGCGTGGTAGAGGGTAATGGACTGTACACGCATATTTACCATTTCATGAAGTTCTGGAATTATTTCCTTCACTTATAATTGACCAGCATATTCGGACAATAATTGATGCTGTATTTGTGCGCTTTCATGATGGCGTATGCAGGAACCGCAGTGTAGTTTCGCTCATCTTTTTCCTTTTCAATAGATGGACGAGAGAAGTAGGCATTTGCCTTAACCTTGCCCCATTTGTCGTAACCTCGGAAAAAGCTATCCTGTTACCATTTGAGTATACAACTGAGTGAGACACAGGGCTGGCTGGAAGATCTGAAGGGGAGAAAAAGTCGCTTACTTTTGCCGGAAATCTGAAAACGATTCCTTTGTTATGCAGTCCGTACCCTGGCCTCTCTGCTGACTGAGTCATCCCGGCTCAAGGTGCCGGTATTATTTAAACAAACATCAGATAATTAAATGTCAGTGGGTGCTGATAGTGATAATGCTGACACCTGCTGCGGAAGAGATATCTGGGCCGAACTGTGCCGAGTACTATTCCATCCGCCGAACCTATTATATATTTCCTTCTCTTCGGGTCGCTTCGGATTTGAACTGCAGCACTTTGACACTACATAACCTCAACATCGATCCACAGCCATATAAACTACGGGTGGAAAGTTGAGTTAAACACAACATTTATTTAGAGAAATTTAGTCAAAACCAATGAATGCTTATCACCCTTGAATTTCCTGGCAAGATCATCATTCACGAAAGCAGTTGAAACACTACAGCGATGTGAATGTAAGGTAGGCAACATGAAGGGCTCTAAGCTATTGCTGATTTTTGCTCACAGATACTACATTCAGGGGTTTCTTAGATATAACCAATATAATGTAATTCCCTATCGATTCATATGCTGTACTCCAGATTTAAAAAGGCTTAAATCATTAAATATGTACGTATATAAATAATTACATCACTATTATGCTTTTGCGTGAGAGACCAACTCTAGCCTGATGATAAATTTTCGGGCACTAAGGTTTTGTGTTACGTAAGTAAGTAATGGAAAATAAATGGGTTGGGAAATGTGCGTATGGTTTAATATTCCCGACACGTTCTTATTGTTACTTCCTCTAGATTTCCATGTTGTGAATGTTGACATTTGGTGCCCTCATATACACAGGTCTAAAATGCTGTTCCAAGAGAAACACATTTAAATTGGCATGTCTCATTCTTGTCTTTCCACCTTTTGTACAGCATGCACAATATATTTTCCCTCCACCCTAGCAACAGAATTACAATCGATTATAAACGACTGCGGCATTGCTGCCATAATACGGAAGAAACGTAACTTGTTAGGTAAAAAAGTGGACAATGAGTTTTTAAATTATTGAAATAATAAAATATAAAATATTATTGACCTCTTTTTGAATACAGTTTTATCCTACCAAGGCCCTTTTCTTTCTCGTGTGAAATGGCGAGTGAGTCAACGTAGGCTGCACAGAAAATAGGGCGCTGAGGCCTTCGTGTACTGTGCATGTTAATTCTTCCCGATTTTAAGTAAAATTCATGTTTCGGTAAACTTCTCTTAAGCCTGCACCAGTATCACTGTTTATTAAATTCCCTCCAGCACTTCTCGTATTATGTTTCTACAGATGTATGGACGAAAGTCTGGACAAGGCGACTTTTATAAGACCTCCGCACCGATGTGAAAGCCCCTAAAAACGAACAGAGATGGGGAAACTGATTAATATTCGTTAAAGAATTTATGCGAAGGCACGTCTAAATGGCACATTTCTGCAGTAGATGGACATTTTAATTATGTGAAAGGAATGTAAGATCACGGAGAGTAACCTACAGAAAAAGCAAATATAAGGAAATGTATTGTGTGTTTAATTTTCCGTCTTGCTGAAAGTGGATGTTCTTCCGAGAAACATGAAATACACTGAGGCTGCAGAAAATGAAATTAAAGACTTCATTCGTATTTCTGACTAATTATTGTTTACTATTCTGTAAATATTTTCTAATTAATTAAAAAATATTGTAATCTCATCGTCACATTTTACGCCATATTTCTGTCAGTTGTGGGGAACATACAGAATATTTGTTGGGAAGGGCTTCGCTTGGAGTACCAAACAGGTGACCAAAAACAATGGAATAACTTCATGAATCTTGGTTTCCTTGAGCAGATTTCATGATCTGTTCAATGAACACCCGTTTTACTGGAGCCTGGGGACTATTACCGTTATCCCATTATTATCCCAAGTGCACCCTCTAGATATTTTTGCAAGTCCGACGAACACAGGGCACATCCTCTTACTGCATATCCTTATGATTTTCTGCTACATCTTCAAAATATCAATGTTCTTCAGTAGTACTTATTTCTCAAGTGTCCCATTCGCTCCCAGATATCACACCCATAACACACGCCTTGCCTGATTCCCACTAATGTACTGCAATTCGGTGAAATTCCTAATTCTACAATTATCCCTACTTTCCTTTTATTTTTCCTCTCTTAGTTCAAAATATTGTTCTCACTAACCTGTTTTCTAACAGACCCAAATTAAATGTTTTCCTTAGTGTGGCAAGTGAAGTTTTACTCATTAACAGAATAAAACATGATAGCATAACATCGCATTTTTAATATTTACATTTAGATGGCAAAAGGGAAGAGAGAAAATTTTAAAGTGTGCGGTACCAAGCATAATTACGAGTAGTGATTTAACCTCTCCTTATTATCTTAGTGAATGAAAGCTTTAATTGTTAACGATATTTGGCATACGTGTATACTTTTTTGTAGCACAAATATAAAATGATTTTGTAACATTTTTACGTTGCGATTTTATTCTGAATTGAGGCGTCGACATGAAATTTATTTTTATTTTTATCAGTTTTTTCTGCTTTCCCTTGCGTATCATTTAGTGAATATTTTGCTTTTGTTATGATTTTGTGTTTTCACTCTTTGAATTCTCAGAAGTGAATGGTCATGGCTTAGAATAGTATCTAACGGTGAGCTCAAGTACTAACGACACTAAGTCTGTTGTTTTAATATCACGGTCTGGCTCACACTTTTTTGTTATCGTTAAGGTTGCACTTTATAACTGAGTGAGAATGTGCTGTTGACTGTGTACTGTGTACTGGAGGCGTGAACTCTCTGCGGTCCCGTCCTGCACTGCAGGCCGGGACCGCAGAGATTTCACGCCTCCAGTACACAGTCAACAGCACATTCTCACTCAACTATAAAGCGCAACCTTAGTGCAAGGATAACAAAAAAGTTTTCCATGAAGATGACCCCGCAGGGTCGAAACATGTAGGAGTGTGTTACGATAAATAATAAAACTCTCCTTGTTTATTTGTTGATGATTAGCGGGCTTTTATTTGGAGCGAGATGCGATGGAGTCTCATTTCCGAGAGCTAATGAATGATGTCGCTGTAGAAGCTAGATTATGTCAAGTTGCATCACACGTCTCCTTCCCCAAGACTCAATCAAGGTTTTTCCAAACACACAGGCTTAGTAGAAAGTTCTGGAAACGTAAACTCCTGGCATGTGAAACGTTACCAAGAAAAACCTTACCTTCATGTTTACTATGGTTCCTTCACAGATGTAATGTCTGCCCTGCTAAGTTGTGTACGGTACACGATGCGTATAAATGTTCAAGCCTTTTGATATGGAAACTGTATGAAGTTCTAACTTGTTTTTCCTGAGTTTATTAACTGAAAGTCAGTTAGTGTAATAAGAAGCTAACACATTCTGTAGACCAGTTCTTCTTATACTCACCAGTAATTTCCACCAAGGCAACAACACACACTAAAGTTACCCATTGCCGCATTCTGTACAAGTTTAGAACAAGTGAAAGCTGTGATCTCAGATCGATTATCAACAAGCAACTGCAGGAATAGAGATTACATGTACTTTACGGTCCTGTAGCATTGCGTTGCGTAGTCATGGCGTGTGAACTGGTATCTAATCTGCGCATTGGGAAGGATGTAATAAACTGGGCGACAGTAGGTTGGAGTATTGGAGAGCACATTTGCTGCCCCAAATTTTGAGTATTATTTCAAGGATACAGGGACAAAATTGAGTTCTTAAAGTGAAACACCAACTTTTCTAGCTTCATGCTTAATGTCAGCACAGACAATAATGCGAAATTCGATCCTGGCGCCTCCAGGAGTTTTTACTATTGCATGAGGAAAGTAGAGCCTATATTTTATCTCAGAATTTGTTCGAAGATTTGCGATTTTGAGCTGTAACGTAGTGTAACTACGTAAATATTTATCAACATGTCGAAGGGATCTATGTGCTAAACTTTGAGATATCACGTGACAGACGAACAGTACGTAAGCTTCACTTCAGTGCCGCGAGATTCTCACATGTGAGAGAAGCTTGTTATTTACATAACATGCATTTTAAGAGGAAATATCTGAAAATATACATTCATGGACATTTTACCTGCCTCTTAGCATTGCCCAAACTTTCAGCTGATGCAGCTTCATGATTAGCATACAAGGCACTTGTGGATGTAACAAATGTTAGTATATAACACCGTCAAGCATATCACTTTACTTGTAAGTAAATGCTACTTTACCTCCAGCAATATATTTCAACTTTTGAAATGTCATTGCAGGGCTAAATTTGTTACAATAGAAAAATTTAAATTTTAAAGTTTTTATTAAATACAATATATAATGTCACTAGTAGACTGAGGTCTTATTCCTCACGTAAATATTTGTGATTTTTTTATTTTAAGCCTTGTAATTGGTTGCATAGAGAATTATCTTTAAAACATTATAAGATAAAATGGTGTATTTATTGTAATACACTATGTTCCCTATTATTTTCTTCGATGTAGTGTGCACGAACATTCGATCCGTGTTTTAAACCAGTAAAACTTTTGTGGCTCTGTGTAGGGTTGTTCAACAGATTTGCCGGTTATTCTATTATTATACGTTAACGTGATTTAATTGGAAAGTTTTGGTCTCACGTTCAGCGGCATTTTTTTTTGATTACGTGTTCTTATATGCACACACTGTTCGTGTTTGGAAGGTACATAAGCCTATGATGCTTGCTTTTGGAAAGTCGAAGCATGTTGCTGGAAATATTATAAATTTATTTACAAATAAAGAGTAACATTTGACGGTATGTAGGGCCGTTTGTTAATACAGAGGACACAGTGGGATGCGTAATATGAAAACTGGTGATTCCCTGGACTGGGGGTCTCCTTTGATTTGTTTCATTGCTGGAAGTTTACACTGCTCTTAATAAGACCCAGATGGTGGTGACATTTATAAGGTAAAGGTGAAATTTACCCTAGAACATACCATGAGTGCAGGTACAGCTGTATATTTTTTAAATCTCAACTCTAGATAGGAATGTATACGTTTTGTTATAAATATATACATACAATCAGGTGGATATATTCTGATATTTTTTGCATTATTTTGTCTTTCAGTAATATTAGTATAAATATTACAGAATTATGTCAATAGCCATGAACGTAAAGTTAAATTAGTCACCGTGCACGCCATGATGGCATGCAGGTGGGGTAGCTGTATACCTTCGTTCATTCCTAACTTAAGCACTTACACAGAGATGACTGATCAGCTTACCGCGTCCACCTCTTTAAAAACTCCCGCTTTCAAATGAATAGGAAGTCTGATGGGCCCCAGAAGCAGTCTGAATGTTTCGGAGATGAGAATGCTTATATAATAGCTGCCCCTGACCTTAGGTCACTGTATGTACTCTTCCGAACATGATGTGCAGAAATTTGAATTGATTTTAACATAATAAAATACCTTTGTATTACAGGTGTATATGAGTTACATGAAACAAGAAATGCCATTAGTTACGTCTTTTAGGCCTGGGAGCGTCTTTGTCGCGCCTTTGACAGGTGGATTCTCTTTTTTAATCTATTTTGCACAACGAGATTAAGTGTTTTCGAACTTTAAACAAACGTTAATCAGTCCTTAGACTTCAAAGGGTAATGTTATCTTCATGTTACGAAGTGTCAATAAGACAACATTACAGTTTAGTCAGTCCGTTTACGCACTTCTGTCACTGCGATATTTTGTGCTCACGTACGGGTGACTCTGCAGGTAGAGACTTGCCTCAGGAGACGTGAGATGCTCTTAAATCTTCAAATCTTAAATCTTAAACGTGGCTCAAACATTTAACACAACAAGTCCTAATATTAAGAAACCTGATGGTTTATAGGCTCAACCACTCCCTGTTCGTTATCGCACGCCTAGCCCCGCAAAATATGTGAATTACGTGATAATCGAATAGATTTATTGCACTTATAATTCTTCGTATTGCAACTTTACACGAACACGCTGACTGAATATTATATCTACATTGTGACGCTCGGGAAACCAAATTTTTTCTGATATTTATAGACATATCATTCACTTTGTTTGTGTTGATATTTCTCCCTTTATTTAGACACAGCAATCCTTCTTACATTTGTAGGCTGTCCTCTGGTGGCAGTATCGAGGTCTTCCCGCTAAGAACATAGTGTCTTTATACAAGTTATAGGGGGAAGAGATACACTATCATTCCCCACGCTTCGCGGAGTTAGTTTTTAAGGCCCCATGAAAAATGCGAAAATCTGCTAATAACTTAACGACCCCCATAAAAAAAGTTTTACTATTTTTGGAGTTAATATTGTCTTTGTAGAAACACTGTAATGTGAGCTGCTACTTTCTTTCCTTCAACTTCTTGAGATATTGCTGTGTGGCTCGAAGATCTGTTCGAAATGTCGGAAAATTTTGAAACATTCAATTGACCCATTTGTATAAATTAATATTCACCGACTAATACCCCAAAATACATAAATCTTTATTCGTAAAAACCTCCTACATGTTTCTACCGTGCTGGGTCATGTTCAGGGAGAATATTCTGTTAGACTGTTGGATGCACTTATACAGTTAAGTGAGAATATGCCTTTGCTTTCATCCTCCGTTGTGAAGTATCTTGTACTGACCGCGGAAAGTAAAATATATCGCAAAACGGAGGATGAAAGCAAAGGCACCTTCTCACTTAACTATGTAAGTGCATCCAACAGTCTAACAGAATATTCTCCCTGAACATGACCCAGCACGGTAGAAACATGTAGGAGGTTTAAGCGAATAAAGATTGTATGTATTTTCGTGCATTAGTTGGTGAATATTATTTTATATGATACAGTGCACGGACATGGAACACATTAAATTTGATGCATGTGTATTCTTGGGGCGACGCCACGAATTTGTGAGGCCACAAGTTACGAACTTGCGAAAGGCGAGGAATGAGACTATTTGCGATTTGAGGCTATTGGAAGTAATGCATTTTCTACAATCTGTGTAGAAAATAATTTCGTTTTATTTGTGAGTTTAATTACTCAGAATTTACAAAACAATTATATAATAAAGAGGTACTTCCTGATAGTTGTATGTCTGTCTATTCGCACAATCATATTCTGGAAAGGAATGTTACTCGATTGTAAATAAATTTGTTATTGAAAGTCTGCTCGAACCTGTCGAGCGAAATTAACCGCTTTTAAGGCTAGAGTTCATGCATATTACATATAAAGGTTTAGTTTGTAACTCACAGAGAACACACTGTCCTTCCATTAGAAATACCAGTGGGTGAATGCTCTTTAGGGCAGTAATCGACGTTTACTTTAGGAACTAAACGGAAGATATAATTACACTTATTGGGGAAAATGCAGAATTCTTAGAATTAAAACTGGCGGTAAAGGTATGATTAATAACTTCTCTACTGTATAGGTTTGATGTGGGTTTTACGGGCCAAAAGTAAGTCCCGCATATCATGAGAAGAAAATTCAACTTTGTCGCTATTTGCATAACAAGAACATTTTACTAACTTTTCTGCATGACAACAAATTAACATAAAACTGACAATCAGTTTAAAATATTTATTTGCAACACATCAAATATTTAAACACTCCTGTGTCTTCAGGACCCGTTAAGTAGGTTATAATAAAATAACACAAAAAACCAACAATAATAAAAGTAACTTAATAAAAATGACCGGCAATTTCCGTGTTTTCGAAACGACTGCTGCCTAAACAGTTAATTCCCGTTGAGGTTCCTACGAAGTGGTGTTCAGGAACGCATGTGTCTCGTAGTGATACAACATATTCTATAAGGTTCAGGTAGATTATGTATTTGTGGCAGGATATAGTGGTGGACTGCCACGTTATTTTGTATACAAGTAGCAATAAAGCATTTTATACAGGTATGAAGATCCCTTTATGTACTTAGTAAAGACCCATATAAGAATCTCAAATTTGTAATATTCTGCTCAAATTCCAGACTTATTTACAAAAACTTTAGATTACAATCTAAACTATTTCGATAATCCTTCTCTATTCCAGTTTACCACCTTTCAACATACACTCGTCTTAAAGAAACTGATAAAATTAAGGTCCACGCATTTGTAATGTCTTATTATATTCGACATTCCACAGTAGTGAGAGTGAAGAATGAAGAACGGGAAGGAACTGCAAATAGTGATACGTTTATTGGTTTAGGAAAGATCTTTACAGTAATTCCGTTTCTGACAGAATTACCTACGAGAAATACATACATTTCGTCCCAGTGCCCTGTGATTGTTATTGAGATTTTAACAGAAAGAAGCAAAAAATTATCTTATGTTTTACTTATGTCTATACACGTTTTGGTACCTACAATTACAGCATTTTATTTAAATACGTAATATGTACAGAATGTTTCATTTCTTTCGTCTTTCATAAAGCTAACGCTTTGTTACATAAAAACTTTTTATCTATAAAGATAAATGAGTTTGAGAAAATGGTATCATATCACTATTAATCACGACTCTTTGGCCATGAATTAAATCAAACATATGGCTTTGAACTAAAATGATATTTGAGCTTAATTAAATAACATATTTTCCACTGGCAGGTTAGTTCTAGAAGCAAAAACAAGAATGAGGTGATATAACAAACCTTGCAACTCTATATCCTTTTCTGTAAGAAGACTCCTGGAATTTACTTTGACGGCTAATATATTGCATTCATCCCCCATTTTAAACAATAGCATTTACTTTCAACTTACTACTCGAAGCTGATAAGAATTTTTATATCTCTTTGACAAAGAAATTACTTTATTAAATTAGAGGTACTGTAGGCTAGATGTCGCTATGGCAAAATAATTATATTATTCTTAGAACTTCGATATATTGGGAAGTTCCTTTGCTCGAAGTTAGGCCACACATTTAGCAATGTGTACACACTTTATTTCGGCATCTTTCCTATATCTGCGGTTAGGAATTTTGACTTGATTATTGCGAATTACAGTTGTCGTTGTTACATAATAATTCTGTGAAAACATTAGGAATTGTGAAATTTTCTCCTGGAATTCACTCGTCACTAGTTCGCATGACGAATGGAGTAAGAATGCGTGTGGGTAGGTTGAAGGTCGGTTTGCTTTAGATTCTGACGTGAAATATAGCCGCTGTGGTATTTATATGACTTTGAAACCTAATCTCTAATTCGGAGAGAACATAATTTAAATTGTTTCAAATAAAATTTTGGACTTAACGCATATAATATTTAAGGAAATGTATTATACATTGAGCAGCTTCATATGTTATGCGCTCTACTTAGCGCTTTAGCCCATTGTGAGTAAAAGATTTTCAAGTCTTCTGAAAGACAAAATTGGTACAAATTACATATTTTTTATGTGTTATATGAATGTAAAAATCAATGTAATATCCATCAATTTTTGCACTTGTGAGATGTGTTTCCTTGTGAGTGTTTGAAAACAAATTTTGCGTTCGAGTGGTTCTGAGATTCAAACGTTCGCCTGTAAATCACATGCATCAATGGATCAGGTCTTAACAGCGTTCTTCTTTCAGGCACGAAAATGCTGGCATAGTAACCCACTATTGCATCCTTGCATGTGGTCACCGTACGTTTCCTTTACAGCCATTCTACGATAATATGTTACACCATTAATACGCTTCAGACCAGCACTAAATAAACTAAGAAACAACGATTCGTAACACACTAATATCGCTAAATGGATGGGGCTTGCTCTTATTTGTTTTTAACTATTGACGCTTCATTTAAAGCCGCTGTTACTGCTCTGTATGACAATGCCAATTTATATGATGTTGAGTGGATAAAGAATTACAAATTGTGTATGTGTGTGTCCCGTGAGTCTTTACTTAGAGTAATGCTACCGCCTTTCCCTTAGTGTTTCTTAGTGGTTTTCAGTAGCTAAAGAGAATGAAAGCACGAACAAAAATTTATGAAAACTGGTGTATGAACCAGTATTTGAACCGGAATAGGACAGAGGTGTCCTTTATCTTCCTTACTGAAACGTCGGTACCGATTTCGCCGGAAAGGAGTCGCCCGCAGCCCTTCATGCATCACGGATGTTCATTACCTTTGGGAGGAAATACAATCCACAATACGATAATCTAATAAATAGCCATTGAATACTCACAGAACGAAAGGTGAAAGAAAATATTCCACGTCTGCTGTAAAACCTATACTTATTCTACAGACATCTCACACCACATTATCGGCAGTAATGTCTCTACCTTCAGCACAAAAACTTCCAGCTCCTAAGAAGCAGTAAAAGAAAGACCCTCTACAAGCTGACCTACACGGTGGCTCTCGTTTATGCATTTTGTACTCTGTAACATGTACGAGTGTTCTTAACTCTGATTGCGTAACTTTATTTTATTTCTTGAGTGAATTCCTGAAGGTGATCCCAGTCGGGATCGAAACATGTTGGGAAATCCATCTGAAATTCTAGTCGGAAAATCTCAAAGGTAGTCACCACTTGGGAGATCTATAGGCAGTTGACTAATTAACCAGTTTCACGACGGTCACAGTTCTCCTTGAGGAATTAACAGCCTTTCGGCGGGATAGAACCTGCTGCGTTTACAGCTACACCCCCTGTTGTTACAAACCTCTAGACTTCACTTAGAGATAAGTACAGTGCATACAGTTGGTGTTTCAAGAGGAATCTGCCACATTTTGGGGGAACATTCCTCAGACTCATTTACATAGATATATAATCAAACATACCTATACATGAAGATGAGCAGTAACGTAGATAATGAATCTCGAAAAATGCGGTCTGCCTGGGTTTCCACGTACTGTACGTGTTTAACGTTGTGTCTTATCCGTACAGTGTGCAAGTCAGTCCTTGAACCGACGGAGGGCAGCGTGCTATGTATAGTGCTTGGAACACTAAAGACGATTTTTATGAAACTAACGCTAGTTTTTCTTGCCTACTTAATGTCTTTAGGCCACTCGGATAGTAAACTAAATGGAGGGGCCATAATAAGCGTCCAAAGTGAAGTCCCATGTTTCTAACTTTAATACACAGGAAAATATGAACATTTAAGGGAACAGATAAGAAACAACGACAAAAATTACGTCACTAAAACAGAGGTAACCTGAATAAGTAATTTCATATGAGACATTTGCATAGCGCTTGCACGATCTGTTCAATTAAAATAATTACTTTATTGAGACTGATGGTTAGTACAGGAAATTCCGAAATCAGGTTTGCTAAGCAAACTTGGGTCGCGACGGCATTTTGATTGGTTACGGTTCCCAAGAATAATCTAGCTGATATGTCTGTATTCAGTGATTTAACTTTGTTAAGAAGAAAACAGTTCTGAAGAAAGCCAAGGAAAAGTGTACACATTTTGTGATGAAGATTTTTAAAATTATGTGCATTTGCGGCTATGTTGTGGGGGCCTGAAAGTGTCTCTGACACTACGTGAATCGAAATTGTACAACTGTGCAACTATAGGTGCGGAAGAAAATGTTTGAAGACCACTAGATTAATAGAAAAAGAAGGGATGAGATGATTACAGACGTTTAAGTGCTGGTGTAGTAATTGTCTTCTTTTAATTCTCTCTCTCCTTCAAGTACCATTTTCCTTTCAGATACGTCGATGGACAAAAAATCTCCAATCTTTTCCATCTTCTCATAACGTTCCCTTGTTGCTACTTTGCTAGGTTTCCTTCTATCCTGATATTCTTTTCTACCACCTGAGTCAACCATTACTTTGGATGTCTCATATTTCTGTTTCATTTGAGATTCTAATACATTTCTCCGCACTCTTTGTCTTGAATCTTCGCTTTACACAGCAAAGCACTTTTGTGGCACCTTTCTGACCTCGTGAAAATTACAAACGTTTGTCTTATTTATTATAGAGGAAACATTTATTTCTAATTTTGTACCTGTTTGTGTTTGCCTCGGTACCTTAAAAATGTAGTATTCGTTGCTTACTTTTTGCTGTGTTTCTGTCTAACGGTTCACTCTTGGACATGAAGTGTTACCCTTTTAAAAAATACGTTTTAGGGATTAAAGGTTTGTAATTTTTCATTTATTTCATAGGCGATGAATAGTGAGAAGTATTTTGTTTTCCCCTTTTTCCTTTCAAGATTTCTTTTAGTTCCCACCTCCGCAACTACTGGGTCTCTAGCATTTCTTTTAATGCTGTAGAACTATCTATCACTAGTTAGTTTATAGCTTCACATATTTAGATAATTTATATCGAAAATATAATATATTTCTCTGGACAGTAACCATAGAAATTTGTCAGAAAAATCAACACAAATCAAACTTAGAGTAATCACTTATATGAAAATCTTACAAGTGTATTAACCCAGCGACACAAACTGCTCATATTAAATGCTATAATCACTCCACAGTTACATTAAGTTATCTGGCAAACGCAAATATATATGTAATATTCTGTCGAGTAAATGACAGTACTTTTCTGAAAGCACAGCATGTTCAATAAGGAAAATCTGAAAATGTACTGCACTATATTTTAAAGCCATCTTATTCACAAGCGATTTTTAAATTTAAATATTTTGTAACATGTGTTTAGTACCGTTAATATCGAAATTCTGGAGAAAATGTGGTATCATTTTTTGTGGTTATTATAAAAAAGAATTGTGTTCATGTCGCAACAGCACGACGTGTCCCCAGGTTGCGGGTCGAAGAACGGTCTCCAGACACGTAAGGTAACTATGAATATATCGAATAAGCAGTCGCGGACATCGGATAAGGGTGGTATTCCAGCTCGCGTGTTGGCAGGGTGCTAACATCTCCTCACCTAAAGCCTTACGATGTTAGGAACATGACAAAAGACCATGGACTTGGACTAATCCTTTGATACAAAGCAAACAGTGGAAATGGGCTCAGGATAGGGACAGGTGGCGGGCGCTTGTGAAAGCGGAAATGAATTTTCGGGTTCCATAAAGTGCGGGGAATTAATTGACTAGCTGAAAAACTGTTAGCTTCTCAGGAAGGACTCTGCTGCACAGAGGTATTTATTTAGTTATTAAAGGGAAAATATGTTGCAAGAAATGAATAAACACAAGATCGTAATTGTACGTGCTTTGTAAACTGGCTAGCCATGTAAATAGTATTGAAGGTTTAGAGAATGTATGACTTCGTAGTCGTAACACACTTTTATTTTCCAGACAATTTGTTAGACTTACTAAAAATACGACATAGGAGATTACTTTCCGATATCATAACGTTAACAACGCGTGAAGAACGTTAAACTGTACATGTTTTAAGTAAGCCTTCTAGTCTGTTTACGCAGCTTTTCGTGTATGTGTAACAAAAATCTGAAACAGAATATTATATGCCACTTATATATTTACTGAACTAGATATCTTAAAAACGTTATAAGGCTCAGCACAAAAACAACACTTGGGAAGCTAGTTTCAGTGTTTGTCATGTTGCGTCCACTGCGTTTCGAAACATCTGTGGTATCTATGCCACCTGAAGGGGGCTTAACCACGGTAAGAGAAGCAGTCCTTTTCTGGATCCATTCTTTGTACCAAACAACATTAGTATAGACGCCCGGTTTTCCTTGCCTGGCACAACCTTCACCCCAGGATACAACTCCAGTCAAGTACCCATCACAAACTAGAGGCCCTCCGGAGTCACCCTGTAACAAAAATATGAGAAATAATTATTAGTGGAGGAAAATGCTTTAATATCATTACGTATTTTTGTCTAAGTTAAGCGGCCCCATTGCCTAAGGCATATCGCATGCTCAAACTGTGGGATAACGAGATGTTACGGGCAGGAAGGTTAACTGCAGTTGCGTGATTTATAGTTCTGGCGCGGGTGTTTCTGAAGAGAAAGGAGTTCTGGGATGCTACACTGTGTAGATTGCAGGAATTACTTATTGCCAATATACACGGCTTAACATCCCGGAAGGCTTGAATGGATAATTGAAAATGTTTGGATAAGCTGTAACAAACCGCCAGATAAGGATGACCGGCTAAGTTAGGGGCTTCGAAAATGGAGTACATTTTTCTTAACTGAGATCATAATGGATCATTAATAACTATTCCGGATATGGGGTGTATATTTCATGGCACTAACCCAGAAAAGTATATAAAATGTCTCTTACAGAAATGGTGAATGAAAGTGCTGTATGGATTTTTATGCCGATCCTAGTGACAGTGCTGTCTGAAGCGTGGGTCTGCGGTCGTTCACTTGCTGAAATTGTGGTTTCGAATTTTATCGGGGGCATGGACGTCTGTCTCTTAAGGCTGTTGTGTTTTGCAAGGAGGAGGTCTCTGGGTCTGGCTGATTACTCGTCCAGAGGAGTCCTACCGAGTGTGGTTTGTCTGAGTGTGATCAAGAAGCCTCGATAATGGGAAGGCCCTGGCCCACTGGGGGCTGTCGCGCCGTTGGAAAAAAAAGGATTTTTATGGCTTAGTGTATTCAATTAGTGTCTGTTGTGTCTATGGTAATGAAACTCCTTTTGTTAAAGGGCGGTAAATTCAAGTCTCTCGTAAGAATATTCTTCTTCTTCTTCTTCTTCTTCTTCTTCTTCTTCTTCTTCTTCTTCTTCTTCTTCTTCTTCTTCTTCTTCTTCTTCTTCTTCTGGCATTAGAGTTCTTGGTGGACCTTAGCCTCTTTCAAAATTGTTCTCCACTGCTCTCCGTCCTATGTTTTACGCCTCAAATTCTTTACGCCCATCTTCTTTAAGTCTGTTTCAACTGAATCCAGCCACCTTGCCCTGGATATTCCGACACGTCGAGTGCCCGCTAGTTTGTATAATGTTGGCTTTCTGCAAGGGTCCAGCTCTTGCATTCTGAAGAGGTGTCCCAGCCACCTCAACCTTCCTATTTTGATCACTCTGTCTGGGTCCGGTTCATTTTACAGCTCATGAAGTTCATTATTCTATCTTATTCTCCAGATACCGCCCTCATTAATGGGGCCATAGATCCTTCTTAAAATTCTTCTTTCGAAGATTTGGAGACGAATTTCATCCTTCTTTGAAAGGGGCCAGCTTTCACTTCCATACCTTAGCATGGGCCTTATCAGAGTTTTATACAATATACATTTTTCTGCCTTTTCAAATACGGTGAATTTAGCTGTTTCTTTAACCCATAGTTAGTTTTATTGGCCATGATTATTCTTTACTTAATTTCTGTACTGATGTAATTATCTTCCTTTAAAATTGTTCGTAAATATTTAAATTCCTTCACCCTCCCATATTGCTGATTGCCAGTTACTATCATTTTAGTATTTGTTGGTCTTTTTGTCACTTCCGTATAGTTTGTCTTCTGCATATTGACTGTAAGCCCCCATTACCTGTGCTGTTTTCGTAAATTTCTTCAGTGTTTCCTTCAGTGAATTTGTAGGTCTCCGTGCTATAACTATATGATCTGCATAAGCAAGTATCTGGGTGCTTTTGTTGTATACAGTTCCTTTAGTTTCTATCGCCGAATCTCTAACTACTTTCTCCAATGCCAAATTGAAAAGTTTGCAAGACAAAGCAGCCCCTTGTCTTAATCCTATTGATGGGTCAAATTGTTCCGATAAATTATTATGAATTTTAACTCTGCATCTCACGTGTTTCGGAGTTAATTTGACCAGCTTTATTAATTTCGGTGGTATCTTAAATTCTGTTAGGGCTTCGAGTAGTTTATCCCTTCTTATGGTATCATAGGCCGCCCTGAAGTCGATGAACAAGTGAAACGTGCTGATTCCGTACTCCGAGGTTTCTCCAGAATCTGCCTCATAGACTGAATTTGATCAATTATTGATTTGCCCTTTCTAAATCCACACTCACATTTATCAAAAATACTTTCCATGTATGGTTGGAGACGTTTATATAATATGTTGGAAACAATTGTGTATCCTGTGTTCAACATTGTAATTCCCCTGTAGTTGTTCGGTTCCAGTTGATCTCATTTTTTATGGATAGGACAGATAAGTCCATCCTCCCACTGTTCAGGGGTTATTTCTTCCTTCCATATTTGATAGACTATTCTCTGAAATGTTACGTCTATTATTTCCTGTTTTGTTTTAAGTAGTTCTGCTATTATGTTATCTGGTCCAGGTGATCTATTGCTTTTCAGCCTTTCTATGGCTTTCTTAACTTCATCTGTCTTTGGGGCCTCATTTTCATTCCCTTGCTCCTCTATTTCTTCCCTCTCATTTTCCTATCCTTCTCCTTGTTCTTGACTGATCTCCATACTTATAGCATCCGAGTTTCTCAACAGGTTCTGAAAATATTGTCACCATCGTTCCGTGACGTCAGATGGTTCACTCAGGATCATCCCAGTGCTGTCTCTACAAAGAGTCACGTATGGTTTAAATTCCTTCCTAATATCGTTTACCAGTCGGTACATTCTTCTACTTTATTTCTGTCCGTGCAACTTTTCGACTTGTTTCATTTGTTTTTCATAGTATTCCTTATTTTTCTTTCTATGTATCCTTTTCTCTATTCTTCTCATTTCCTTATATCCTTCCTATACCCCTCTAGTCCTATGTTTTTGTATCATTTTAAAGTAAGCCCCATTTTTATTTTTGGTGGCTTCAGCACCCTCTTCATCGAATGATCCATTTCTTACCACTCTTTCTTCTTTACCTGTAACTTCATCTGCTGTATTTATGACCATTTGCTCTAATACAGCCCAGTTTAAATGATCCCCATTCGTCTCTTAAACCCTTTGCACTAATTTGTTGACATATTCGTGCTTAATTTCTTTTACTCCTAGTTTGTCTCTGTTATTTTTAGGGGGGTTTCGGTATCTTTTATTGTTCCTTTGAACTATACGACATCTCAATTTTACTGTTAGTAAATAGTGATCAGAATCAGCATTAGCGCCTCTGTAACTTCTAACATCTAGTAAATTTGAAAAGTGTCGTTGATCAATCAGGATATGCCCTACCTGATTCACAGTTCTATTATCTGGTCCATTCCATGTTCCCTTATGTATGTTTCTATGCGGGGATAATGTTCCCCCTATAACCATGCGTTGATATATTGCATAATTAATTAAACGTGTTCCGTTCTCGTTGCTTTCATTATGCAGATCGCAGGCGCTTACAGCTGTTCCCGTCCGAATTTCCTTCCCCACCTTAGCATTCACATCGCCTAGTAGAATTTTTTGTATCATATGAGGGCACTGTTCATACGTCCTCTCCAGTCTCTCATGGAACTGATCTTTCTCTCTTTCATTCTTTTCCTCCGTTGGAGCATGGGCACAGATGAAGCTATAGTTTTTAAATTTTCCTCTAGTTCTAAGCACACACATTCTCTTATCGACAGGCTTGAAATCAATTACTCTTGATCTGATAGGTTTACTAACAATAAAACCTGTTCCAAAAGTATGTTGTTTATCATCACAACTATAATATATGGTGAAATGCTTCTTTCTGTTTTGCTTTTTTCCAATCACCTTATTTCTTGGATTGCTAACAAATCAGTCTTGCAGTCGTGTGTTACTTGGATCAGATTCCGGAGTGCGCCGCTTCTATGCAGAGACAGCACGTTCCAAGTTCCCACTCGAAAATCCTTGTTCATTCTGTCTTGTCTTTGTTGTTTCCATCCGGTTCCCAGCTTTGAAAGCTTCTCAATAAGACATTTTTATGGTGTGAGGTTGTCAGCCCCAGGCCCAACCCCCAACCTGGACGATCAGGGTATCCCTCTTTGTCTGGGTCATCTTCTTAAACCTGTCTTGCATGGGAGCGCCTACCGGTAGCTACGCTACCGCCAGCATAGCTCTCAGGGTCATTTGACCACGCATGCCCCACCACTACGTCAAATAAGGGATACCTTCGGGGGGTGTAAGAATATTAACTTTGTATATTTCGTGTTTTTATAATGACAAAGTTCTAATGTTTCTATCATTCTAATACTGCAATTGTTTACGATCCAGGACTAGCAAGATGCTGCAACTTACCTTGTCAACTATAGTTTACATTTTACAAAATTTAACTGAATTCCCTCAACAAAGGAAAAATAAATTCCCGACATATTAAGTATTGACTCCTTTTGGAGTTTAAAAATAACCTTGTACCTTGTTTTCCTTTATAAGCGTTCTAAATTACAGGGAATAAATTTACCTGTCACCAGAACGTTAGTATTGTAAACCGTTCTAATGTTTAAAACGCTGTACTGATCAAATTGCGAAGCATTCATAAAATAGCTTTTTTAATCTAATTCGATTTTACGCATTGAGCGAAATAACATCGTGTTACATTCATGCGTGCTTACATTTGTTGTGGCCGGCTGGCAGTGTACCTGAATCTTTTAAATTTTCAAAGCGAAATTTCCTAAATCTAGTCTAATGAATCCATGGTAACTTAAATCGAGAATGGAAGAAATAGTACGATATTTCATGTCCTTACATAATTCTCGGGCATATTGAGCCGAATCGGCCGACGTTTCGAATGGTTTCATTGTCTTCATTTTGAGGATAAGTACTGCAAAATGCTTTTGCCCCTAGGCTTACTTAACCCCGCAGAATATATGCTCCTTAAAACATGTGTAGCTATTTAGCAGTCCACAAAATGTGACGACCGAGAAGATGTGGATGTTAAAAAAAAATAGTGAAAAACGGCCGTGATAACAGGAGACTCGTTAAAGAGAGTCGACATTAGAAGATCACTTTACCCCACATGAGTCTTTTCCGCCAGAACTGCAGCCTGCGCAGATCTGGCCAGGATCTAACGGTGTGTTGTACTGGTACGAACAGGCCTTCCGACCCACAATTGGCACGTCTACATGTTGTAGGACAAAGGAACATGTACCATCCTGCAAATAAAGACAGTTTATACAAACATTTGCCTAATCATCCCCTTAAAATCTCCTTGCTAGAGACAACAACATGAATGTTTGTTAGACTTTACTGACAATGCCATAGTACCTAGACTGCTTTCTAGAAGCCAAAAAACTCTTTAAGTGGATGTGAATTGCATTGAATGTTTTACAAAAAGTGGCAGCTTGTAAAATTTGATATAATTATTTACGCAGGAATTTTGATAGCTTATCATTTTCGTCCCTTTATCTTAATATTATCATTATTCATTTCCTCTCTCTTCCTTGTTTATCTTAATTTCTTAGCCTTTCATTTCTTTTTTATTTGTTGCTTTCTTTGTGTCCCTGTCTTCTAGGCTTTCTTCAAGTTTCCTTTCACATTACTTTGTTTTCCGTAGTTCCTACTTCTTTATTTCTCTCTCTGTCGATATCTTCTCCGTCTCATATTTCTTCGTTCCATTGCTCTTCTACTGTATAGTTTACAACTTCTAAGAACAATCAGTGTGAGAATGATTATTGTGCAGAAAGGCTGCAAGCTTCTACGTATTCAGAAATTTAAAGAGGTTTCTCAAGCAGGAAGCTGAGGCATAGAATTAGTTGCTAAGCTGCTGCTTACACGGTCTGTAGATGATTGGGTTTATTCTTTAAGAGTTTTAATACGATGTATTCCAGAAAACATAATAAGCATACTGTATAAAAAAGTCGATAAATATTTAAAAGTTATACATGAAATTTTATTTATTGATTCCGTTATCTCATTGACACCTTTCTTCAATTTTAAGTAATTTATTCATTGTGTCTGAGATAGTTTCTTTTGATTCAGTTTCTAACTTACACAGATTTATTCTACCATATCAGCAGTCTGAAGTAAGTTCTTTTCCCCACGTTTATGAACCACCTCTTTTATTTATGTATGTAGCACTTAAATTTCGCAAAATAACGCTCATACCAAGCCAGCTGATGTGGAGAATATTCCTATAAAGCATTTGAACACCAATGCTAGGTATTCGGCAGTCCGACACTTCGATTCATCGCCGGCTGAAAGACTAACGTGGATGAGATTTCCTGATTTTTTTCAGCCTCTGAAGAAAAATGCTAGGAAATTAATTAATCAAATGTAAGGCTTTTATTTGCTATTTTCACTAGTCAAGAATTCACAACAAAATAAAAAGAGAAATGAAGAGTGGGACTTCTTTTACTGAAGTAGGCTTTGCCAGCAATGACAGAATAGACAAATCTCAATATAGCTTTATAATAAAAAGAAATCGTTATTTTTGTATCCAAATAACTGTATATTTATATTGCCACATACCTCTGTGGTGAAGCCCCAGCCGCTAACCGTGCAACTCACATCTGACGAAACGTCCGTGCCCCTCAGTTTCAGCGGTGCAGTGAGCTTTCCGTCCAGAGAGTATCTTTCATGTAACTGCAGGCAAACTCAACGATAGAAGTGAAGGCGCTTACGGCGTACAGTGAATTTTAGTGTTGCAAGAAGTATGAATATTAAGCTTCACAGTACAGTGGTAACCATGCCTATCGCTGGCATTAATGTCAAATAACACAAAGTTCTCTCTGCAGGATTCATTTACGTGATACCTTGTGTCCTGATAACAAAGAGTTAATTGGTCCCTAAAATGTCATGAACCGAGTGACATTTGACGGATACGCGGTGCAATTCCCTGGAAGTATTACAGACATGTTAAACTCTAGACCGTTTACTGAGGTCAACTAAATATTTTAGTAAAGAAATCAATGTTATACACATGGAGCTTGCTTCAGTTACTACGTTAGCGAATGCGTATTTTCCAACGAAGTTCTCAACAACTGATAACTCACAGGTTTTTGTGTTTCGATCTCTGTCCTGTTCGGAAAAGTGTGTTACATAAAAATCAGAAGAGCTTTCTAGATTTTACCACATTGTGAAACTTGTACTTCGCTCAATGCAGCAGCATATAAATCATTTCTTGTCTTGTTACCTTCCGTAAGAAAGCAATATAATATGTTGCTTATGGAACTGCAAATGATATTCCAACGAACAGAACTGAGAAGAACGTACGCTTCAGTGTGTATTACCGTCTCAACCTTTGCCGAATGATGTTACATGACGTGTGTATTCAAAGGAGTAAAAATTTAATTTCTTCCGTGTGTCTGTGAAGTGTAATACTGAAAGAACAGAGAAACTGCTCTGGCTACAGGAGAAAATTGTCAATTTCCAATCTTGAAATTTCAACAGGCCTTATTGCAGATACTGCTGGGTGTAAACATTATAAGTTGGCAGATCTTAATTTAGAATGATAACGGTGCTCATGGTTCATTGCATCAGATATCTGTTTTTTGTTTATGACTCACACAGAATACTTGTGAGTTCTTTATTTTGACAATGTGTTTACTTACCTTTAGTAGAGCTATGTCGTTGTAATATGGCTCTTCCGGCAAGTAGTCTTCGTGAACATAGACTTCCGACACCGAAGAATGAATCCAGTTTTTTCGTGTCCTTCGGTTTATATTCCCAGCCATAACCTCTATGTTAGCACTACTTAATCTGAAATAACATATGGATACTTTATGTAAGTGACACTAAAGGAGCAAATTTACTTAGGAGCTGATAGTCGTTAACATGGTCATGAAAGGCAAACCTAAGTAATCTGTCCACAAGACCTGGCTATTGGTTTCTGTCTACAGCCAGATGAATCCACTCCATAGTGCTCTGTCTTATTTTTTACAGAGATATTCAAATTAATTAGTCTCTGACATCTTCAAAGAAAGCCACAAGACCTGTACCACCGCACTTGATTTGATCATTTTAATATTATTCAATTAGAAATGTCAGTTACGGGAACAATGATACACATATGTTTACTCCGAACTAACTGCAGAATTGGTTTTAATGCTTCTACACATTTCGGCTGCAACCCGCAGCCATATTCAGGAATCTCAAAGTGTTGAAGATGTGTACAGCGCGCTATGACTCTCGCTTTGAGGTTACATAATTTCGTCTTGAAGAGTTTTTCCTACTGTTTCAAAATGAACACTGTGTCGGTAGCCAAGGCTTCGTATATTCGTAAAAATGAATTCTCGGACTAACCCTTTAAAAACGGAACGTAATCTGTTTTATATAAGGACTCAGTGCGTACCGCGCTGTAAACACTCTCCACTTCGGTTATAAAAGCCAGTCTCTTAATGTTTTATAAGGCAAAAGTTGCTGTTTGTTCTGAGATCCGTACAAAACACATAAACGCAATGTCGGCACCACGTAGAAATTTTAATGTTAATCCTTTAAAGACAAAGCGTATCTGTTTTATGTAAGGACTCAGTACGTACCACGCTGTAAACACTCTCCACTTCGGTTATAAAAACCAGTCTGTTAATGTTTTATAAGGCAAAAGTTGCTGTTTGTTCTGAGATCCACGCAAAACACATAAAGGCAATGTGGGCATCACGTAGAATTTTTTAATGTTAAACCTGGTCGTATGTAAAGTTACCGCTAGGCTTTGAAAGGTTAAACCAGGTGCTACGTAAAGTTACCGCTAGGCTTTAAAAGGTTAAAGCCAAAAATAATATACTTCATAAGATTTTATTGGTATACGCCTCCCATTTTTCTTTATATAACTGCGGAAAATGAAGGAATGAGACGTGGAAAAGGGCACACGTGAGGTGGAATTATCTAGAAATGTGATACATTATGGCTATTCTTTTGGGCGCCATTAAGGTTAACGTAGAAATTGTAGAGGCAAAGATTGGTGATATCAGGTTTTGGCTAGCGCCCGTGTATTATGCTGCAGTCTGCAAGAAGGCATGTATGAGTGTAAATAGAGAACCGTCAATTAATTAATGTTACGTAACAGCCAAGGAAATAAATAATTGAATTCTTTGTCAGAATAAATTTTTGCGGCAATTAAAAAACACACAAATTGGCTACGTCACATTTCAAAGCGTTAAAAATTTCATGTATTGGATCACGTTTAGCCGGACATTTAGTAGCATTTGTGAGTAGCGGATATGTCTAGACACTGAGAATACTAGCTGGCATTGCGGTTGGTTCTAAACCGTCTGAGGACAACAGAAGAAGCTAGAGTTGTAGAATACGTTCTACAAATCCTTAGTATCATACAACGTAGAAAAAATTTCCGTTCAAGAAAATGTCTCAGTAGGACATAATTGCAGTTCTCCGCAAAACTTTAAAGTTTGGAGTCCCTGCTGTGAGCAACTGCCAAAGGAAATAACAGTTAAACTTGACTTGTTCCTAAAATTAATTTTGACAGTACGGGTATTTATAATTACCCAGAGGGTGCAATTGCCTTTCTCTGACAACATTACGCTTCGAACCTAGGCGTAAAATATTCGTATTACGGATGAATAAATTCTCGACCCATCCGCTTGCGTTCTTAAACACTGATGGAATATTCCAATAATACAAAGAAACCAATATGAGCCCATGAAATTGGTGTAAACACCACACCCAATTAGTCCCACAAGACTGTAACAATGAAGTTCATTACACAAAGATGTCTAATTTAAAGTTTTCGAACAGTCGAATCCAAGAGGCAATACCCAAATGATTAAAATAAGATACCATCTACACCCGAAGTGGTTAGTCCGTCTCCTCTTGTGTATGCACCAGCACATAGAATTAATCTCATGCTTGATTTGTACACACGTTCACCCGCTTTACGAAAGGCATGCTATATTCCGAATGGGATTTATTCACCGGCAAAGCTAGACCGAGGCGGAGGCGGAGGCGGAGGTATAGAACAAAAGATTTAGCAGCCTGGCACTAGAAGTGGCTCGGTGGACAGCACGATGCTCCGGCCGGTTTACCTCAGACAAAGTCCGGGTATCCCTTGTACAGGAGGCTGGGTTAAAATAGGGGCGATTATGTACGACAAGGAAAATCTCGCCCCTACCGGGATTCTACCCCGGATCGATTGCAAGCATGTACTAGACTTAAAACTTACTTTGAAACATAGTAAGTTAAGGTCAAAATGTATTTAACCTTAAAACGTTATCAGAACCATTGTGTTACCATCAAATTTACTAAGAATTATAAATTGTTTGTAACTAGAATGTGTTGCTAACTAACTAACAACGAAGTCCTTGGAACAGAGACCCTCCTTAGAAGCTAACTTTCGTCAGCTCCTCTACTTATGTTCCTTGCTCAGTATAAGAGGCCATGCTTCGCCCTGATATAAATAACAGGAAAACTATAATTTTGTATATTTTAAACCTCATATTTATGGACAGAAAATTGGAAAATGAAAGATTGCGAAAAAAATTAAGCAGATATTCCCTGAGTTTAATCTGCTTTAATTTATTTCCAAACACAGTTTAAATAATACACTAAAATTCTTCGAAAATAATTTCACGTGCGAATCGTCACTAATATGTTTTTGGACTATTTCTATTGCCTCACTTTACTAAAACACTACGTCTCGAAAACTGTTTCCTTCTTCAGGTATACTAAAAATTATAAACTAGAGTCACATTACGGAGCTAAAAACTTATAAATTCATCAATGAGAGAAAAACCAGCTCATATCTCTAAAAAACCAAATAATGTATAGAAATAAAAAGACCACTACTTGTACCACAATAACATAAATTATCAATTGTTAAAAATTTTGTACAATTGAAGAAGAAAACAGTGTCCAAAATGCAGTGTTTTAGTGAAGTAAGAAAATCGAAATAGTCCAGCAACATGTTAGTATTGATTCGAATGCAATTTTCTTTTGTTAGTACTGTTCCCAAATCTGACTTTCTGTTAACACAGGCCGAAGGGTTAAACTTACCTTGACACTCAGAGCGCCGCTGTCAACACATACCGAACAGTTAACCTTACCCTGACACACAGTGTGCTGCTATCAACACATACCGAACATTTAAACACCCTGACACACAGTGTGCTCCTATCAACACATACCGAACAGTTAACCTTACCCTGACACACAATGTGCTCCTATCAACACATACCGAACAGTTAACCCTACCCTGACACACAGTGTGCTGCTATCAACACATACCGAACAGTTAAACACCCTGACACACAGTATGCTCCTATCAACACATACCGAACAGTTAAACACCCTGACACACAGAGTGCTGCTATCAACACATACCGAACAGTTAACCTTACCCTGACACACAGTGTGCTGCTATCAACACATACCGAACAGTTAAACACCCTGACACACAGTGTGCTCCTATCAACACATACCGAACAGTTAAACACCCTGATACACAGTGTGCTCCTATCAACACATACCGAATAATTAAACACCCTGACACACACTGCGCTGCTGTCAACACGTATCGAGCAATTGAACTTACCCTGACACAGAATGCCTTGCTGTCAACATATACCGAACGGTTAAACTTACCCTGACACACAGTACGCTGCTGTCAACATACAACGAACAGTTAAATTTACCCTGACACAGAATGCGCTGCTGTCAACACATACCGAACAATTAAACTTACCCTGACACAGAATGCCTTGCTGTCAACATATACCGAACGGTTAAACTTACCCTGACACACAGTGCGCTGCTGTTAACACATATTGCTCCGAAAGAATGGCACCGCCACACATATGTTCATATGTGTCGTTCCCGGCGTAAATAAGCACCTGTAATTAAAATAAACTTTATTTTGTATTTATCAAAAATTTGTCACTTGTGCTTCGAATTGTATCGCAGTTTTTAGTGATAAATTAAGAGAAACGAAAGTGATCGTGATGTACTTGTATTCATTTACCTGGCATTCGTGAGAAGGATCTGATGAAGGACAAAGAAATTTACGATCCTGTTGTCCTGTTTAAAATTTGGACTTCCTCTATTTGAAAGATGAATAAGGAAAACAATGACCAGGTCCATATCATTCCGGGCGTGAGTTTGGAGACATGTTCTGTCATTCTGTACCTCACAACCATCAAGCACAGTAATAAAATTTGTAACGCAGAAGAGAGCTGGAGTCTGTAAACTGGACTAAAACCGCAGTAAATATTTCAACCATTCTGATTGGTGGACTGCCCAGGGGGTGAGACAGGTGCGTGTGAGTTGGCTTTTTTTCATTACTTCCCATTACGGGTTTGCATTTCAGTGTTTTACCCTTCAGGCTTTTGAGGAGATTTTCTCAACGAAACACTGCGTTTAAAACTGTTTATAAGCAAATATCATCTCCAGTGTAACAGCAATTCGTGTTGTATATATAAACACACTTGCTAGATCTGAGAATGTTTCAAAGTTGTTGATGTAGTCTCAAGTGTTTTAGGATATGAAGTTCGTGTCCTGTGGAAAATATTTACAGTTATAGGCTGGAAGCTTCCGCGAAATTTGGTAACTATTTAACAATATATATATATATATGTTAGGTCGTGAAGATAGAGGCAGCAGCTTTCTCCGAAACCTTCGTAAATATTTACCAATGGACACTATGTCACACTATAAGACCTGAATCTTCAACATCCCAGTTTTCATTGTATTTACCGCGAAGCTGATGGCATAGATTAGGTCATTCAATTTGCATTGTATCTAATAAATAATTTATAACTATGCATAAGATTATTAAATATGTTGGAAGAGGAATAGAACCTGTAAATATTATTTGTTTTGACTGCGGTTAAATTGGTACAGAGATCGTCTGGTTTGTGACAATATATATTCGTGAGTGTAGGATTTTGGCGCAGGGTGTTTATTCGAAACATGAATAAGTACCAGACTACACGGATTTATAATCCAGAAGAAAGGAGTATGAATATTAAAAGTAAATGAGATATATGTTAAACTACGAAGATAGAGAATTCAGTATCTGTGTTCCAATTTAATTTTCCAAGCACTCTAAACCAATACTTAACGTTACAGTGTTTTTTATCATTACGTAAGTAACACGTAGAAAATCTCAAATTCGGCAGAACCCCATTATTTATACAGAAGCCTCAGATGCGTGATATATGCGTGTAACGGCAATGTACAAGGAGTCAGAAAAACTAAACACAGCGTAATATTTTCATCAGTTCCTCTTTGTTATTTAATTATCTAGAAACAATAATAATTTGTGTAAGTATTTATTTTATGCGAAGTTTTGGTTTTCTGTACAATAATTGCCGAAAGAGTTTTTTTCTGACAAATATTTCTCGAAACGTGTGAGATGCTCGGTTGCGAAGCGCCAAATATTACACGTAGAACTGCACGTAATGTGTCCGTTACTGTTTTCGATTTTATCCGGAATCGAAGTTTGTCCACGAAGTGTTTTTTCTCCAGTATCAAATTTTGGATACCTGTTCAGCAGTTCCGGACATCCTGACGGTTGCGGAATAATAGAGAAATAATAAGGGCAGTTCTGCAGATTTTCGTTGCAGATTTTCGAAAATCTAATTATGATGCTGTAATTAAATAGAGTTTATGCTTATTTGGACACGTAGCTTAGATCCGGAAAAAGTGAATAATGTACAGTTCGGATGGCACGCTTATCTGAAAAGTATAACTTTGGAAATAGTGTCCAAGATTAGAGGGTAATATTAAGGTGGTTCTGAAAGTGTTCTCTGTGGAATTTGTGTGGAAATATCACCATGCTCAGACAAAGGTGAGTTTTAATATTTTTAATATGTTATTCAGAATACTATTTTAACGTTAATATTATTTGTTAAAAATGAGTAAAGTTGATTTATTATGTTCCAATTCATACACTAATTTTGTTAGTAAACACACAAAAAATGGGAATGTAAAAGTAGAATTACAATCCACTCGGTACGTGAAATAAACGCTACTCTTCCAAAGGATACTGAATTGTGCTATTTAACATAAAATGGCGTAACCACACATGATAATGCCTGTTTGTATAAAAAATAGAACGTGTATTATGGAAAGCTTTTCAGAATTGAATTTGAATGAACGAAAATGAAATTAACCTTCTGTTGTACACAATTTGTTAATGGCTTTTATACCCAACTAAAACATCTTATTAGTGTCCCTTACACAAAATTTCATATCAGATATGTATATATGTATGCCACCTGTAGTACAATGACGCCTTTGTTTCACGTTCAGTTTCGAAGAGTGTACAAATTTACTCATCCTTATCTGAAGTCTGCGTATAATACAAGTGATCCTATTGGAGGCGCGTTTTCCTTTCATTTCATAGAATCTCCTGAATTCCTATTTCATAAGTTATGATATTCCAACTGCAAAAAACTTACAGTAGGAATTGTTTTTCTTACGTAGGAAAATACACTTTGAGACAATAATTTTATTGTTTTTGTAGTATTACATTCCTGTAATTGCATTTAACAATTTGTAAAGTGTTTAAGCTGATCTAAATTGTTGCACGTTTTCGTAAAGCAACGTATCCCAGACTCTCATAACACAGGACTTTTTTTTTAAATACCGTACCACATACGAGTCCAGTCATAAATACTTCTTACTCTTCTGCAAGGTCCACACACACACAGTGATAATGATTCATCTCCCTTTATATTCTGTGGTCGTAAGGTGCCTTTAAGACTAAAGAACTCTTGAAAAAAAAAACTGTTTGTGCAGGATGCAGAGCAAAAGACCTATGTCACATGAAGTGTCAGTCGAACACTGCTGGACATAATCCAGTAATTTTTATGGCACATGTTCGGTCGCATTTATGTATACGTGCTGCTGGATTATGTATTTGTTTCAAAACTTTTGTAACTAATTAACTAATCAACGAAATAACTAGCTAACTACATGGAGCAGAGTCCGTACTGAAAAGCTTACAGGTTCTGAACTAGTCAAGTAAATCTCCACATTTTGTGGAAGTCGAGGCTTCATTACTGCCTTCAATAGCGCACCCTACCTATCACTGTCCAGAGCTAGCTCAATCTACACCACGCCACTATTCCACTTCTTGAAGATCCATTATAATTTTAAATTTAATGTGTTCCATGTCCGTGCACTATACTATACAAAAACACTAATCACCAACAAATGCACAAAGAGAGTTTTTATCACCAATCGTAACACACCCCTACATGTTTCAACCTTGTTGTGTCATCTTCAGGTAGAACTTTTTTGTTATCGTTACACTAAGGTTGCACTTTATAGTTGAGTGAGAATGTGCTGTTGACTGTGTACTGCGTTATTTTTGGAGGCGTGAACGTTCTGCGGTCCCGGCGTGCAGGTCGGGACCGCAGAGAGTTCACGCCTCCAGTACACAGTACACAGCCAACAGCACATTCTCACTCAACTATAAAGGGCAAACTTAGTGTAACGATAAAATAGGTCTCCTTGAAGATGACCCAGCAGGGTCGAAGCATGTAGGGGTGTGTTACGATTGATGATAAAACTCTCTTTGTGCATTTGTTGGTGATTAGTGTTTTTGTATCCATTATAATATTAATCACCCATTCACGCTTCTGTCTTCCAAGTGGTCTCTTTTATGAAGGCTTCTCCACCACAGCGTTTTCATGAGTACTTTAAAGAATTAATATTCTCTTTAAGAATAGTGAATTTATTGTTTATACACCATGTGTAAAAGGAACAATAGCATTAATGGGAAATAGGCCTATTACCTTCAATCGCACCTACAAACTAACGCTGTTTAAGGCATTCAATTTTCTGTGTTTCTACTGATTTATCTAACGATTGTCTAAAGACGGTCTTAGTGTAGCGCGTCAATGTGCTTACTGAGATTCGGTAGGACTCCTTGGGTGGGAAATCGGCTAGATCATATGCCTCATATTAGTCCGGGCAACACGTACGGAGAACAAACGCAATCACATCTTTTGTATGTTCGGTTGGTGTAATGCATTACTCTCATCAGATTACGTGTCGATTTTGCCCGGCTACACGTGTTACCTGTACTTCTAATTGGAACATAACAGCAGTACCTGGTAAGGGAACTGTCCAATAGATGCTGGCTTTCCTCCAACAATTCTTGGTGCCGCCTTCAGACTCACTGTTTCTGGTATTTCTGGACCTGTGTTACCCAGTGTGTGAACAACTGTCGAAAACACAAAATTTACAAACAATGCTAATATTCCTAGGGTCAGTTTGTATACACAAGATTCGTGAAGGACGAAAATGATAGGACCTGGACAACACTGGCCTATAAATGTATGTAAACAGCGAACTGACTAACTAATAGTTAATTCCACGCATGGCTCTTGCAAACACGGTAAAGGACAGTCCAGTTTCGTAAATTTCGGAGAATGTTATGAAATGCGACTGTTCGTCACCGTGTTTGAAAGAGCGAGATCAATCCAGTCCACGCCATCTTATTCTGTTTCTTTAAGGTCCACTTTAACCTTTTCAAGACGAAGCCTATCTGTTTTGTGTAAGGACTCAGTGCCTACCGCGCTGTAAACACTCTCCACTTCGGTTATAAAAACCAATCTCTTAATATTTTATAAGGCAAAAGTTGCTGTTTGTTCTGAGATCCGTACAAAACACATAAACGCAATGTGAGCACCACGTAGAATTTTTTAACGTCAAACTTGGTGGCACGTAAATTAACCGCTAGGCTTTAAAAGGTTAATATTTTCGTTTCATCTATGCCTGGGTATTCCAAACATTTTTTGTCAGATTCCTCCGCCGAAATTCTACACGCAATTCTCTTCAATCCTATGCTTGCTGCACGCACCGCCCGGATGTTATATCTTGATTTTCTCACTTAATGGGTAAAATCATTAAGCCCTAAGCAACATAAAATGTGAAGATTCATGTGCAAGCCGTCGTTGACCTTCCTCAGCAAGATGGAAAGGGCCTGTGTTTATGTCTGAAAGACATAAACACAGAAATATTTATCGGTTATGGGGGTTTTGATGCGGGACACAGCTATGCTGTTATGCAGCCACTGCTGAGAATATCGGGGTGACGAGAAGTGCAGTTTCTGTGCCAGGACTGGTGCTTTCGAAACTTGAGGAAGCAGATTAGCCTCCACAGCATGAGCTGAATAAAAGTATCAGCACCTGCTGACCTTAAGGCTAACGCTAAATGACTCTATTTAGATAACTCAGTAGGATTTTTACCACAAAAATACTTAAACGTGATGGAACATGCTTCAAATTTAACTTGACATTAATAAAATTTGTGTTGTGACTGAACTTTAATTGTGCTGAATGATAGTAAAAGCACAACGGGATTGCCGTTATCGAAGTAAAACAAGATGAAGGCTCTCTTGGTTCCACACAAAGAGGTCTATAAGGATATGAAGAAAGCAGAGCAATTTCAGGTCACCACTTTCTTTACAAAGTTCTCAGTCTCCCCATCCTCTATACATTCTACGTCTTTCGATCACCAGGAAAAATCTGGACCTGGAAGGCCGAATTCATTTCATTAAACACCAACACAAATGGCTTTTTACCCGATTTTGTGTGTCTTTGATTCCTTCTACTCCATTTTGTGACAATATTTTATCTCTACACTTCGTAGTTTTACTGTTCACGGCGCTTTTCACGAAATTGGTGCCAACGAAAGGCAACGTTTTCCTTTTCTTACGTAGATATGAGGTTGATGTCAAAGAAGTAAAATCTTGATTAAAGAACTGCAAATTTCCACATCTGGAATCACACATCAGTAATAACAAATACGTCAAGGAGAGTAATCGACCTAAAGAATAGCAGTTTTATAGGTCCTACAACTAAGCCATGTTAAATAGACTAAAGTGAAAACATGATTTATACGAAACCCATATTTACAGGAAAAATATTTCCAAACGCCTGTTAGTATCTAAGTCAGTCAGGACTGCGACTGTCTGCGGCTGGGCTATTTGAGTTAGGTTGGTGGCTTCTTTTCTCCTTGTCACAAAGACGAGGCTAGTTCCGAGACACACAGTCGAGTGGATTCCGTGGTTATATTACTGGTTAATTTTAAAAACAAATGAATAAAATATCTTTGCAAGAGTTGCCGCTATTGGGCGTTAATATTAATCTCCTTGTGATGTACGTCCTGTTTTTTGTTCTTGGCATCAAATGGAAGAGACCTGCATTGCAGATATTTCGACAGAATATGCAGTATTTTCTTGATCGAAGGCAACATCTGTGTAACGATTGTTGCTATGGAAATTTACTTAAAAGTTTATCGTTTCTTCTTCTTCTTCTTCTTCTTCTTCTTCTTCTTCTTCTTCTTCTTCTATGGCTCGTCAGCCCTTAGAGGGCCAGGGGCTCCTCATTATCGAGGCTTCACAATCACACTCATAGCTTAGTCAGTAGGACTCCTCTGGAGGGGTGATCAGCCCAACGCACAGATCTCTACATGACAACACATAATACTAGAAGAACAGATATTCATGGCCCTGTGGGACTCGAACCAGCAGTCCCAACAAGCAAGCAGCTGAGTTACCCACGCGTTAGACCGTGCAGAATAATGAGATAAATCTCAGCACAGCTGTAGCTTCATGTAACACGTACATAGATCTATATATTACATAACGAGACACATTTCTGTCAATGCAAATTAATACCGCACTGAAGTACATATATGTGCATTACGAGCATTCATTTGTTCTGTGAAAATCCAATCTTTCAAAATGGGAAATTATAAAGTGTTCAATACTCTGTGTACGATTCACATATCTGTTGTGATATTTGAAGGTGGATGAGGGAAATTATGGAATTTTAATTCGCCGTGGTACTTCTCCTACTTCATGTCGCAAACACATCCTTTTAAAACGCGAAGCTTTAATAGTAAGTCCAGAACAGCAACTTCCGTTATGTGAAGGGTCTTGAACACGATATTTACGACAAATTTCACCCAACGCTGTTTGCTTCAGGGAAGAAATACCTGTTCTTTCAGGATGTGTGTGTGGAATATGATGGAATTCTTAAGTTGTTTTGAAACGACAAGATATATGAATGCAAATTTTCAAAATTAATCTAAAGAATAACTAATGTATTCAGCAATTGTTCGGTAGACTCCTTCTTCTTATACTTACCAGTAACTTCCAACAGGTAAAAGACACAGGCTGTAATTCCCCAGCGCCACATTCTTTGCATAAAACTGCAGGCCAACTGACTGCTCTGATTTCAAAGTAGTTGTCAGTCGGTTACAGAGCTCAAGCAGAAATTCTTCCGAAGTTTATTTACTGGCAGGTGTGGCATGGCAAGCGGTATCTAATCTACGTAAACACTGAACAGCAAGTAAAAATTCCACGTCATTATGTTGCTGTGTCTAAAGATTTACTTGGTATTTCCCCATTAGTACTACAAGACGATACCAACAATTTTGAATATTTCAAGAGAAATATGTCCTCTTCCTTGCAGTACTGTGAGGTGCGTGAAAAAAGGAGGGCCTATGTTTTTCCCAGAACTTCTTTGAATATTGCTGCATTTTGAGATGTATCACCGTGTAGTTTCGTAAATATTTACAAACTGTCGAAGGGACCTATCCATAAACTTCCATAAATCACCCGCCAGAGGACCGTAACATTCATACTCACTGCAGATTGGCTGTCATATCTGAGTCGACTGTTATTGGAATTTGATTACTTGTAATAGGGAGTGGCTGAAAACGTACTTTCATTGAGGTTATCTCTCGCTTTTGACGCAATGGAGGGACCTTTTCTTTTCATGGAGCGTCATTATTTGCATAAGGGACACTAGAAGGTTTCTCTTCCTGGAGATGTGAGTTGACCTGATGTTCACTCTGCTGCTAAAGACTCATAAGGGCGAAGTATGTTCTTTGTTATGAACATATATGTAGCTGGATATGTGTTAGCTATTTATCCTTTGGGAGCAGCAGTCTAGAACTTCTCGCAGTATACTTTATTCGTACTAACCTCGCACATTTTGCTCTCAACAGGTTTTTCATATTACAAGTATTTGTTCATTAATTTTAGCCGAAATGTGGAAGTGTTATGTGCGTAACCATACAAGTAAATCTGTCCCTATACACGCCATGGTAACATGCGGGGGTGGGGGGGAGGGGTCGTCATATAGCTTCACTCATTCCTAACCTCTGCTCTACTGGGTTGTGAATTGTCAGCTTCACACTGCGGCCGCTTTATCCCAGGAATAGGGACCCCGGAACTAATATGAGAGGAAGTTCGTTGGGCTCAAAGCCGGTCTGGAAGTTTCGGAGATTAGAACGGTATTGTATTAGCTGTCATGGTGTGTAAATCATATACCTTTCTAAACACGTTATGCAGAGCTTTGAACTGGTTTTGACCTTTCGAACACCGTAGACATTAGAGGCACAATGAAGTTAAATGGAACACAAAATACAGATGATTAATTCTTGTAGGTATTACAACTCTCTTTACGAGTTGGTGACTGCTGGATTTTAGGAATTAGAGATATAAATAAGTATGTCAGTTTTATCAGCTGAGTTGAAGAGCGAAATTCAAATAAATTTCCACTTTAAACAAGTATTAAAAAGTGTTCAGATTTCGATGGATATGTTTATCCGTGTGTAATAATGTGTCAGTGGAATATACGAGTACGTCAGTAGAGCTGTCACTTCCACAGGCCTTGTCACGGTGCTGTTTTCTTCGCACTTGTAATGACGCTTGCACATAGAGGACTGCCTGATGGGAAATGAGATGTTCTTGAAGGTTTACAGTGTCCACTAATTTACGGTGTTGTGGAACACATCTTAAATATCACTCCAAATGACTGATAAGAAGTATTCTTGGTATTAATGTGAGAAAATCCCAGACTTTATAAGTTTTACCGCTCCCGTTCTTGATTGATCAGTGATCCCAGCAATATGTCTGCATTGTCGGATTGTGGAATAAACGTATTATACTTACAGTTCCTCACACTTCCTATTCATGTAACACTTTTCACATATATATTTACCAAATATGACGCATTATGACCCATACGAAGCCAGTTGTCAGATGATACTTACCGGCATATCATGTACTTTTCTTGTGGTGTTTTCTCTGCCTTTATTTGCTTCTCCAGAGAAGACTTCATATTTGTAAGCTCTCCGCTGGTGGTAGTGTTACGGTCTTACAACGATGGTCGCTTGGTATTTTTGTACAGTACAATGTATGGTGGGAAGATATGTATTTGCAATCGCCAGGCTATTGAAAGTAATGACATATCCACAAATTCCGCAGTGAGGAATATAGTTTTCCTTATCTGAATTGATATATAGACATATATACATATATCAACCTGCTTAATCAGTAAGCATAAATGGGACAAAAACGAAGAGTTATTGTCGTTTACAAATAATCTACAATAAATACACAGGCTGCCGATCGAGTGGCCGCGCGGTCTAAGGCGTGGGTCTGCGGCCGCTCGGTTGCTGGATCTGCGGGTTCGAATTCCGCCTGGGCATGGCTGTCTGTCACTTGTGATTGTTGTATGTTGTCAGGTAGAGGTCTCTGCGATGGGCTGATCAGTCCTCCAGAGGAGTCCTACCGAGTTTGGTGTGTCTGAGTGTGATGGTGACGTTTCTATAATGAGGAGGCCCTGGCCCGCTTGGGGCTGTTGCGCCATGGGAAAGGACTATAAAAAGGGGCTCATTTCGTAACTCACAGAGGACTCAATGTGCTTCCACTAAAAACGATCAATAATGGCTGTCATTTCTAAGAATCATGTGGAGCACGTAACTGCACTGTGCCGAAAAAAAATGCTGAAAATCATACAAGAAATGAATAAATACAAGAAGGCTGTTGCACGTACATTTAAACTGACTACCCACATGTTTAGTGTTGAAGGTTTAAAGAGTGTATGAGTTAATGGTCGTTACACTGTTTTACTTTCCAGTTAATTTGTATGTAAAAGTACAACATAGGAAAATATTTTCTGATATCATAACCTTTACAAAGCGTGAAGAACATTAAACCAAACATGTTTTAATTATGCCATGTAGCCTGTTCACATAGTTTTTCGTGTATGTGTAACAAAAATCTGGAACAGAATATTATGTGCCACTTATATATTTACTGAACTAGATATCTTAAAAGTGTTATAAAACTCAGCACAAAAATAACACTTGGGAAGCCAGTTTCGATGTTTGTCATGTTGGGTTCACCGCGTTTCGAAACATCTGTGGTATCTCTGCCACCTGAAGGGGGCTCAACCACGGTAAGAGAAGCAGTCCTTTTCTGGATCCATTCTTTGTACCAAACAACATTAGTATAGACACCCGGTTTTCCCTCGCTGGCACAACCATCACCCCAGGATACAACTCCGGTCAAGTACCCATCACAAACTAGAGGCCCTCCGGAGTCACCCTGTAACAAAAATATGAGAAATAATTATTAGTGGAGGAAAATGCTTTAATATCATTACGTATTTTTGTCTAAGTTAAGCGGCCCCATTGCCTAAGGCATATCGCATGCTCAAACTGTGGGATAACGAGATGTTACGGGCAGGAAGGTTAACTGCAGTTGCGTGATTTATAGTTCTGGCGCGGGTGTTTCTGAAGAGAAAGGAGTTCTGGGATGCTACGCTGTGTAGATTGCAGGAATTACTTATTGCCAATATACACGGCTTAACATCCCAGAAGGTTTGAATGGATAATTGAAAATGTTTGGATAAGCTGTAACAAACTGCCAGATAAGGATGACCGGCTAAGTTAGGGGCTTCGAAAATGGAGTACATTTTTCTTAACTGAGATCATAATGGATCATTAATAACTGTTGCGAATATGGGGTGTATATTTCATGGCGCTACACGGTGGGACAAATAGAGCGAAAACTGGCCAAAATTCAAATTCTTCGAATCAAATGAAAAGCTTAAAAATCTTCTTGAGGGACAAAAGAAGGTTCCCAGGATAAAGAAAATGTAAGTTTTATGACGGTTCTTTCGATTTTTCCCGGTATAGGCACATAAACAGAAAGCTTTTATGCAGCGTGTCGGAACGTACTTCATACACGAATTCCGGTAGTGACTTCGTTAATTCTTTTTAGGTCACAGTTTAATTTATGAAGTGAACTGATTATGATGCAGAGAGATATAGGTAAGTAGTGTGTAAACTGATTAAAAACATGGTATTTTATATGAAATAAATAATTTTTATATTAATTTTTATGACGCTAATTTTTTGTTGCATAAAATTTGAAGTCCATTATTTACACAGAGCTGCAAAATTTATCTTACGCTATCCAGATCCGTTGTTGCATTGTTGTGTAGCTTTACACTTTGTTCTTATTATATCAAAACCTTAGCTGCTAATACTTGCTACTCAGGAAGTTATGAACTATTGCATGAAGTAGTGGCGTGTACTTACAAACTTTAGTCACGGGGTATGACATGTAATCTACCATTTTGAGTCACCACAGTCGATTCTAATAAATATTCAACAGAGTACAGATGACTAACAAAGCATACACATGATATATGTTTATACATATATATTACATTCCTATAAATACACATATATATTGTTCTATATTTTAGAATAAACTATGAAAATATTGCACAATTATTTACATATGGATACAAAATTACAGCGCAAAGAATTGTTTAAGCTTTGGATAGAAAGAATATTTTTGTTTGTAAGTAAGAATCTACGTAACACTTGTAGATTTCGTTTATAAAAATTGAACCAATATTAATTAAACAGTAATTGCTTTATTTTAAAATTTCTGCCAGTTTTTATAGTTAGCTTTTTTAATATAATCATAATTACTTTATAGCTCTTTTCGGGCTTGAAGAAAGTTCTCCGAGTGCACTGAGAGAAATTCGTCAGAATGTACCTCGTGTTTGTAGCGAATTTGTGAAAAGATGGATTGTTGCGAGAAGCAACCAACAGTATTTTGTGTCAAAGAACGCAGAGTGGTTGGAGCAAGAAATAAATTTACATATTAAAGTTATTGCTAAACCGAATGAAACAGATTATGAAATGCCACGAACTTCAGGTGTACGTGGCCGTCGAAAACTGGCGTTTGAAGGGAGCAGCAAAAGGATCAAACGCAGAAAATCAAAGGAATTTCGAAAAACTGTTGGCTTTCCTGAACTAGTTCATGTCAATAAAATGAGTTTACGATCTGCTGGTAAAACGGATGCTGCTAAACTTTTCTGTGAAGCCTTAGAAACAACTCCAATGAGAGCGTTAAGAATCAGGAAAGCTTGGAATGTTCATGCTTAAAACGTTGGGGGTACCTATACTCCCGAAGAAGTACTCTCTTTGTTTACTGAAGTTCATTTGACAAAAAGTCAATACACAAAAATTCGAAGTCAAAAAAAAAAAATGAAAAGCTGCAACATCTTCACACGTCCCCATGTAATTTAAGCTGCTAAAGAAGAATGTTTTCCTCCTAAGGATAAAATAGTCATCCATGAATCTTTAGTAGAAGTGCATCTGCAAGCGCTCATGGATAGAAGAGCATCAAGAATTATAAAGGCTCAAAAAATGTCATAGGTATTGTTCTGGACGACATTTCGAAAGAATTCGTACTAATTTCAAATGGGGTTGCGATGGAAGCACTGGACACAGCCAATACAAGAAACGGTCATTGGAAGATATTAGTGACAGTGATGTTTTTGTCACATCTGTAGTTCCTCTTCAGTTGTATTCAACAAAAACATCTGGAGAAAAAATTATTCTTTGGCAAAGTCCTAGGCCTTCTTCGGTGAGGTACTGTCATCCCATCTGGATGCAGTTTAAGAAAGAAACAAATGAGTTTGCAAAAGAAGAAATATCAATTGTTGAAGAAAGCATAAAAGAGCTTGAAACAACAGTGATAACTTTGGAGGAAGAAAATAGTGTCCTATTTGTGAATCATAACGTGGTGTTAACAATGATAGATGGCAAGATTTGTAACGCCGTCACTTCGACGCCATCTGCCCAAGTTTGCTACATATGCAGTGCTGCACCAAAACAGATGAATCATGTCGATGAAATTGTTAAAAGAGGTGCTGACATAACAACCTACAGATCCGGACTGTCTACACTTCATGCGTGGTTTAAGTTTCTTGAATATTTGCTCCACATCTCATACGGCTTAGAAATAAAAAAATGGCAAGCACGAGGAGAAGAAGACCAACGAAAAGTACAAAATAAAAAAGAAATTATTCAAGACATCTCCAAAAAGGAAATGTCTTCTTGTCGATAAAGTTAAGCCTGGAGGAGGCGGAACTTTAAACGACGGGAATACAGCTAGAAGGTTTTTTTAAAAAATTATCGAGATTCTGCTAGAATTAATGGTGTCAACGAATATCTTATTTGAAAATTTTAAGTAATTCTGCAGAGTATTTCTTCAGAATTTGAACTGAACATTGAAGAATTCGACAAGTATACAAAAGACACATCGAAGTTATTTGTTAAAAAATATTCTTGGTTCTGTATGCCAGCCAGTGTCCATAAAGTACTGGTTCATGGGGCCAATATTGCGTCTGGGGCCATTTTGCCTATTGGGCAATTGTCCGAAGAAGCCCAGGAATCTAGAAACAAGGATCTCAAGTACTTCAGAAGAAGTCACTCGAGAAAAATACCTCGGCCATCAACAAATGAAGATGTTTTAATTTACTTCCTGTTTCATCGGATCCACTTATCTCGAGTTTAAGAAAACTGCCCAAAAAGGCTACCAAAGCATATTTGCCAGAAGGAATAAAACTATTAGATGTTCCGAAAGAATGGGAAGGTTTGAGTAGTTCTGGCACTAGCTCTGACGCTATTAGCACAGAAGGTCATTCTGATGACGCTGGCGAAGAAACTTCTAATTAATTTAATTGAGAGTAAAGATTTTTATGTTTTACGTTTTTTTATGAAAACAGTTTAAAAATAAAAGATTATATATTTACAGTAGTAGCCAGAATTTTGTCCATCTTTTTTGCAATTCGTCCCACAGTGCGCTAGTACAGAAAGGATGACGTACATGTGTGTAATTGGAGAATGAAAGTGCTGTAGGGATTTTTATGCCGATCCCAGTGGCCATGCGGTCTAAGGCGTGGGTTTCCGGCTGTTCGCTTGCTGAGATTGTGGGTTCGAATCCCGCCAGGGACATGCATGTCTGTCACTTGTGAGTGTTGTGTGTTGACAGGTAGAGTTCTCTGCATTGGGCTGATCACTTGTCCAGAGGAGTCCTACTGATTGTGGTGTGTCTGAGTGTGATCGTGAAGTCTCGATACTGAGAAGACCCTGGCCCACTAGGGGCTGTTGCACCACTAGAGAAAATTGATTTTAATGACTCAGAGTAGCTTCAATTGGTGTCCGTTTTGACTACGGGAATGAAACACCTTTTCTTAAGGGGCATAAAATTCGTCGAGTATCTCACAAGAATATTAGATCCGTGTGTTTCGTGTTTATATAATAGAGAAGTTGAAATGTTTCTGTCACTCTAATACTGCAAGTTTTTACGATCCAGGAATAGTGAAATGCTTCAATTTATCTTTGTCTACTGTATTTTACATTTTACAAAATTTAACTGAATTCTCTCAAAACAGAAAAAATAAATTTCTCACTTATTAAGTAGTAACTTCTTTACGAACCTTAAAAGAAGGTTTTATATTGCTTTCCTCTGCAACCGTTCTAAATTACAGGGAATAAAATTTACCTGTTACTAGAACGCTGAAATTATAAACCGTTGTAGTATTTCAAACACTTTACGCGCTAGACGTAGTTTTAATTGCAAAATATCCATCAAAATACCTTTTGTAATCAAACCCATTTTTATATATTAAGTGAAATAACATTCTGTTATATTCATGTATGGTTACATTTGTTGTGGCCTGCTGGCAGAAAACTTTTTTTTTTCAAAATTCAAAACGAAATTTCCGAAATCCCTTCTAATGTTTCCACCTTATCATAAACTGAGAATGGAGGAAATACTAGACATTTCGTGTTCTTATATTGGTGTGACTGAAGTTTCAAATGCTCGGGGATATTACGCGTAATAGACAGAAGTTTCGAATTGTTGCAATGCCTTCATTTTCAGGTTAAGTGTTACAAAGTCTTTCTGGGCCTAGACCTACTTAACCCTGAAGGTAATATTCTCTTTAGCGGGTCGCTACCTATTTAGCAGTCGACAAAGCTTGACAACTCGGAAGATGTAGATATTCAAAAAAGATGAGTTAAAAAGGGCCGTGATAACAGGAGACTTGTTAAGGGGTGCCGAAGGTGGAAGATCCCTTTACCTGACATGCATCCTTTTGGCCAGAGCCTGCGCAGATCTGGCCAGAATGTAAATGTAAGTTTCTGAACAGCTTGTCCGAACAGCTATTGCGATCCACAATTGACACGTCTACGTATTGTAGGATATCGGATTCTTCACCTCCCTGCAAATAAAGGCAGTTTAAACAAATATTTGCCTAATAATCCCCTAAGAAATTCCTTGCTGGAGAAAAAAAACGTGAATATTTTTAGATTATTGACAAGCCATATTACCTACACTCCTTTCTAGAAGCCAAAAGAACTCTTTAAGTGGATGCGAATTGCAGTGAAAGTATTAGGAAGAGTGGCGGTTTGAAAAACTTTATATAATTATTTATGCAGGATTTTTTATCACTTCTTTGCCATTTTCTTCCCTTTATATTAATATTTTCATTATTCTTTCTTCTATCTTCCCTTTTTATCTTAATTTCTTGGTATTTCATTTCTTTCTTATTTATTTCTTTCTTTCTGTTCCGTCTTCTAGACTTTTTCAAGTATTCGTTCCACATTGCTTTGTTTTCCTTAGTTTATACTTTTCATTTCTCTCTCTTCCTAATACCTTCTCCGTCTCTTACTTCTTAATTCCTTTTCCCTTCTGCTTTATATTTTATAACTTATAATAGTAGTAAGTGTGAGAATGAATACTGTGCAGAAATACAAGAAGCTTCTAAGTTTTCAAAAACTTCAAGAGGCTTTTAGAGAGAACATGGCTTCTGAAGTAGGACGCTGATGCATATAATTAGTTTTTGTGCTACTGTTTAGACAGTCTTTAGACGAACAGGTTTATTCTTTAAGAGTTTTGGTTGAATGTGTTCCAAAAAATATAATACGTATATTATATGAAAAAAGCATTTAACTATTTAAGAACAGCTTATGAAATTTATTGATTAACCCCGTTACCTGATTGACACTTTCCTTCAAATTGACATAATTTATTCATGGTACCTGAGATATTTCCTTTTAAATATGTTTCCAACTTACACAGGTTTATTCTACTACATCAGCAGTCTGCAATTACTTCTTTGCCACGTTTACGGACTACCTCTTATCTTTCTGTATGCAGCACCCAATTTCTCAAACTGATAATCACAGCAGACAAATTGCTGTGGGGAATATTACGATAAAGTATTTCATCGCCAATGCTACATATTCGACAGACCGACACTTGACTCTTCCCCGGCTGAACCGTAAACCTGGCTGAGTTCCCTGATTTTCGTCAATCCGTCAAAAAAATGCTAGCGAAGTCTATAATAAAACATAAGGTCTTCCATTTAACGTTCTTACTAACCAATAACTCACAAGCAATACATAGAGATATGAGGGCTAGGGCACTTTTCATTGAAGCAGGCTTTGAGCATAATGACAGCATATACAGTTCTCAATACACCATTATAATAAAAGGAAGTGGTATTTGATATATTCAAAAAATGCATATTTATATTGCTCACATACGTTTGTGGCGCCCCAGCCGGTAATATTGCAACGCACACTGACGAAATCTCCGTGTCCCTCAGTTTCAACGATGCAGTGAGCTTTCCGTCCAGAGACACCTGTTCATGCAGCTGTGGGCAAACACTGACTTAGAAGTTACATGCATACGGCGTAGAGTAATCTTCACTGTTGCAAGCAGTTAGAATGTTATCGTTCACAGTACAGTGGTAAACATGACTATCGCTGGCTTAGATGTCAAATAACACAAAGTTCTGTCTGCAGGATTTATTTATCGGATACTTTGTGTCATAACAAAGAGTTATTTGGTCCCTAAAATGTCATAAACTGAGTGACATTTGATGGATACGCGGTGCACTGTCCTGGATGTAGTACCGACATGTTAAACGCTAGGCCGTTTACTGAGGTCGACTAAATATGCAAGTAAAAAATCGGTATCATACAAATTTAATGTGTTCCATGTCCGTGCACTATATTACACAAAAACACTAATCACCAGCAAATACACAAAGAGAGTTTTATCATCAATTATAACACACTCCTACATGTTTCGACCCTGCTGGGTCATCTTCAGGGAGAACTTTTTGTTATCGTTACACTAAGGTTGCACTTTACAGTTGAGTGAGAATGTGCTGTTGACTGTGTACTGCGTTGTTTTTGGAGGCGTGAACTCTCTGTGGTCCCGGCTTGCAAGCCGAATTTTCCACTATTTTACCAGGTTGTGGAGTTCGTACTTTGCTCAAAGTAGCAGCATGTAAGTCATTTCTCTACTTGTTACGTTCCGTAAGAAAGCAATAAAACATGTTATTTCTGAAACTGCAAATGATATTCCAACGAACAGAACTGAGAAGAATGTATGCGTCAATGTCTGTTAGAGTCTCGACCTTTGCCGAATGATGTTACATGACGGGTATACAAGTATACAAAGCACAAGCGATTTAAATCTTCCCAGTGTCTGTGAGGCGTAATGTTGAAAGAACAGGGAAAATGCTAGATGAGTGAATTTTAAGTTTCCAATCTTAAAATTTCAAAAGGTGTTATTGCAGACACTCGTGTGTATAAAAACTGTAAGGTGGCAGGGCTTAATTTAGTATTATAAGAGTGCTCACGGGTCATGGTGTCAGACCTCGCTTTTGTTTATGGCTCACACAGAATACTTGTGAGTTCTTTATCTTGACAATGTGTTTACTTGCCTTTAGTACAGCTATGTCGTTGTAAAATGGCTCTTTTGGCAAGTACTCTTCATGAACGTAGACTTCGGACACCGCAGAATGAATCCAGTTTTCTTGTGCCCTTCGGTCTACATTCCCAGCCAGAACCTTTACGTTAGCAGCACTTATTCTGAAATAACATATGGATACGTTATGTAAGTGACACTAAGGAGCAAATTTGCTTAGGAGTTGACACTCAATAACATGGTCATGAAAGGCAAACATAAGTAATCTGTCCACAAGACCTGGCTACTGGTTTCTGTCTACAGCCAGATGAATCCACTCCACAGTCCACCTAATATTCTACAGACACTTTTAAATTAATTAGTTCCTCACGTCTTTAAAGAAAGCTGCAAGACTTGGACCATCGCACTTGATTTGATCTTTTTAATTTTATTTAATTAGAAATGTCAGTTACGGGTGTAAAGATACACACACTTTTATTCCCAACTAAATGAACAGTTGGTTTTAACGTTCCTACACATTTCGGTTGCAACCTGCAGCCATCTTTAGTGATCTCAAAGGGCTGAAGTCATGTAAGGTGCGCTATGGCTCCGTTTTGGGGTTTACTACTGTTTGAAAGTGAACACTGTGTCGGTAATCAAGTGTTTGTATATCCGTAAAAATAATTTCTCCAACCAATATTTTAAAGCCAGAAATAATATATTTTATAAGATCTTATTGGTATTCTCATAATATTTTTTTATGTAACAGCGGAAAGCAAAGGAACGAGACTTTGAAAAGACACATCTGACGTGGCTTTATCTAGAAATGCCTTACATTATGGTTATCTGGTTAGGTAACCATTGAGTTTAAAGTAAAAATTGCGGAAGTCAAGATTGGAGAAAAGAGGCGCTGGCTAGCACCCGTGCATTATGTAGCAGTCTGCAAGGACGCACGTGAATTAAATAGAGAATCATCAATTTATGAATACTAAGTGACAGCCAAGGAAATAAATAATTTAATTCTTGGTCAGAATAAATTCTGGTGGCAGTTAACAAACACAAAAATTGGCTACGTCGTATTTCAAAAAGTAATAAAGTTTACATGTATAAAATCACATTTAGCCGGACATTTAGCAGTATTTTTGAGTAGCGGATGTTTATAGACAATGAGACTGCTAGCTTGGGATGCGCTTGGTTCGAAGCTATCTGAGGACAACAGAAAAATCTGCAAGTGTAAGTCACGTTCCACACATCCTTATTTTCATAACATTTAGAAAAATAATTTCCATTCAAGAAAATATCACTGCATGACATAAGTGCAGTGCTCCAGGAAACTTTAATTTTCGAGTACCTAATGCGAGAAACTGCCAAAGGAAATGAGAGTAAAACTTGTCTTATTCATGAAATTAATTTTGACAAAATGGGCACTAATTACTCAGAGGGCGCAATTGCCATTTTCTGACAATATTACGCCTGGAAACCAAGGCGTAAAATGTTCCTGTTACTGAGGAATGAATGTTCTATTCAACCACGTGCATTCTTAAACACTGATGGAGTGTACCACTAATACAAAGATACCAATAAGAATAAATTAAATTGGTGTTAAAAACACACCCAGTAATTCTGACAAGAATGTGAAAAGAGATTTCTTTACTCACAGATATTTAATTTAAAGTTTTCTTACAGTCGCATCTGAAAAGCAATATCCAAATGATTCTAATAAAATAGCACCTACACCCAAATTAGTTAGTCGGTCTCCACTGGTGTATGTAGCATGAAATAAATGTAAACTCATGTATAGTAGTCGAGAGGCATGCTGCGTTCCGAAGGGGGCTCATTCACAAACAAAACTTGGCCCAGGCAGAAGCAGAAGCGGAGGTGGATGCGTAAGCAGAGCTATACACGTAGATCCGAAGACTGCGTAATCTGGCACTGGGAGTATTTGGGTGGTCAGCACCACGCTCCTGCCGGCTTACTTAATTAAAGGAAAGACCCGGTAACGTTGTACAGGAGGCTGTGCCGACCTCGGGTCCAGTCTGGACGATACAAAAAATGTCTGCCTAATGGGATTCTAGCCCGGACCGACTGTAAGCATGTACTAAACTTAAAGCTTACTCGGAAACACAGCGAGCTAAATTCAAAATGTACTGAACCTGAAAACTTAATCAGATTCGTGCTGTATTACCATCAAATTTGCTAACCCTTATAACTCTCTTGTAACCAGTGTGTGTTCCTAACTAGCTAGCAGGTAATTTCGTGAAACAGAGACCCTTCTTAGGAGCTAATGGTGTCTCAGTTAGTAAAGAAATTCCTCGCTTTTTGTGGAATCTGAAGTTTCACAATCGGTTTTACAGCATCAGGAGACATCGCTATCCTGAGCCCAAGTAATCCAGTACGATTACCAAAATTTTGTTGAAACTCCATTTTAATATTATTCTTAAATCTACGCCTAGAACTTTCAAGGTTCCTTCTTCCCTCACGCTTCACCACTAAATTTTCGTATCCAACTCTCCTGTCTGCTATAGGCCTACACATCTTATGCCTCGCCAAATTTATCCTCCTTGATTTGATGAAGAGTATTTGGTGTAGAATACAGATTTTGAAATCCATCTTTACAGAAGTTCCATTTCACGGTTATTTCTTCCCTTTTAGACCTAGATGTCCTCCTCAGCACCCTATTCTCAAGTACCCTCAGCTTATGTTCCTTGCTCAGTATAAGAGACCAGGCTTCACCATCATACAGAACAGCAAGAAAAATTAGAATTATGTATACATATTTAATCCTCATAATTGTAGATACAAAATTGGAAAATGAAAGATTCTTAACACAATATAAGAGGTATACCCTGAGTTTAATCTGCTTTAATTTATTCACCAATGCAATTTTAATTTGCTACGATTTTTCTAAAATCTACTTTTCTGCTAAAGCATACAGAACAGTTAAACTTACCCTGACACACAGTGCGCTGCTGTTAACACATATTGCTCCGAAAGAATGGCACCGCCACACATATGTTCATATGTGTCGTTCCCGGCGTAAATAAGCACCTGTAATTAAAATAAACTTTATTTTGTATTTATCAAAAATTTGTCACTTGTGCTTCGAATTGTATCGCAGTTTTTAGTGATAAATTAAGAGAAACGAAAGTGATCGTGATGTACTTGTATTCATTTACCTGGCATTCGTGAGAAGGATCTGATGAAGGACAAAGAAATTTACGATCCTGTTGTCCTGTTTAAAATTTGGACTTCCTCTATTTGAAAGATGAATAAGGAAAACAATGACCAGGTCCATATCATTCCGGGCGTGAGTTTGGAGACATGTTCTGTCATTCTGTACCTCACAACCATCAAGCACAGTAATAAAATTTGTAACGCAGAAGAGAGCTGGAGTCTGTAAACTGGACTAAAACCGCAGTAAATATTTCAACCATTCTGATTGGTGGACTGCCCAGGGGGTGAGACAGGTGCGTGTGAGTTGGCTTTTTTTCATTACTTCCCATTACGGGTTTGCATTTCAGTGTTTTACCCTTCAGGCTTTTGAGGAGATTTTCTCAACGAAACACTGCGTTTAAAACTGTTTATAAGCAAATATCATCTCCAGTGTAACAGCAATTCGTGTTGTATATATAAACACACTTGCTAGATCTGAGAATGTTTCAAAGTTGTTGATGTAGTCTCAGGTGTTTTAGGATATGAAGTTCGTGTCCTGTGGAAAATATTTACCGTTATAGGCTTGAAGCTTCCGCGAAATTTGGTAACTATTTAACATATATATATATGTTAGGTCGTGAAGATAGAGGCAGCAGCTTTCTCCGAAACCTTCGTAAATATTTACCAATGGACACTATGTCACACTATAAGGCCTGAATCTTCAACATCCCAATTTTCATTGTATTTACCGCGAAGCTGATGGCATAGATTAAGTCATTCAATTTGCATTGTATCTAATAAATAATTTATAACTATGCATAAGATTATTAAATATGTTGGAAGAGGAATAGAACCTGTAAATATTATTTGTTTTGACTGCGGTTAAATTGGTACAGAGATCGTCTGGTTTGTGACAATATATATTCGTGAGTGTAGGATTTTGGCGCAGGGTGTTTATTCGAAACATGAATAAGTACCAGACTACACGGATTTATAATCCAGAAGAAAAGAGTATGAATATTAAAAGTAAATGAGATATATGAAAGATTACGAAGATAGAGAATTCAGTATCTGTGTTATTTTCAATTTCATGAACTCTTATCCCGTTTAATTTTCCGAGCACTCTAAACCAATACTTAATGTAAAAGGTTTTTTATCCTTACATAAGTAGCACGCAGAAAGCCTCAAAGTCGGCAGAACCCGATTATTTCTACCGAAGCCTCAATTGCGTGATACGTGCGGGTAATGGCAATGTGCAAGGAATTAGCAAAACTAAACACAACGTAACATTTTATCATGTTCGCTTTCTTATTTAATTACTTAGAAACAATAACAATTTGTGTAAAAAGTTATGTATATGAGACGTTTGTTTTTCTGTATAATAATTGTCGAAACATTTTTTTCCCCCTACAAATATTTCTCGCAAAATATGAGATGCTCGCTTGTGACGCGCGCAAATATTAGAAGTAGATCTTCACGTAATGTGTCCGTTACTATTTCCGATTTTATCCGAAATCGGAATTTGTCGACGAACGGTATTAATTTTCTCAAATATCAAATTTTGGATACCTGTTCAGATCTTCCGGAAATCTTGAGGGATGGTAAGTATAGAGAAATAATAAGAGCAATTCTGAAAAATTTCGGAACTAATTTTCGAAACTCTAATTACTGTTGCTGCAATTAAGTCAAGATTATGATTATTTGGACATGTAGCTAAGATCCGGGAAAAGTGCTCATCTAAATCTTCTCTTTAGTGTCCTTTACGTCCAAATTAGTATCAGATATTTACGTATTTGTATCACCTTTAGTAAAACGACGCCTTTATTTCACTTCCAGTTTCGAAGAGTGTCCATATTCACACATCCTTATCTGAAGTCCATGTATCAGTGAAGAGAAAAATTCATATCTGCACATAATACAAGTGATTCTATTGGAGGTGTGTTTTCCTTTCATTTCATAGAATCTCGTCAATTCCTATTTCATAAGTTATGATGTTCCTACTGCAACACACACTTACCGCACGAATTGTTCTTCTTACGCAAGAAAATAATTCCCTTTGAGACAATAATTTTATTGTTTTATAGTATTACATTCCTGTAATTGCATTTAACAATTTGTAAAGTGTTTAAGATGAGAAACTCTTGTAAGTTTTCGTATATTAACATATTTCAGAATATTACCTGATCTACACACACACACACACACACACATAATGACAATGATTCATCTCACATTATATGTTGTGACGCAAGATGCCTTTAACATTAAAGAGCTTGTGAAGAAAATTATGGAGCAGTTGGAGCGAAAGACCTACGGAATATGAAGTCTCAGTAGGAATATTCCAGTAATTTTTAAGGCACGTGTCCGGTCGCATGTAGATAAACGAGCTGCTGGAATATGTCATTTGTTCAAAGCTTTTGTAACTAACTAACTAACTAACTAACTAACTAACTTACTTACTTACTTACTTACTTACTTACTTACTATCTAACCAACCAACCAACCAACCAACCAACCAACCAACCAACCCACCAACCAACCAACCAACTAACCAACCAACCAACCAACAAACCAACCGACTGACTGACTGACTGACTGACTGACAGAATAACTAACTAACTAACTAACTAACTAACTAACTAACTAACTAACTAACCAACCAACCAACCAACCAACCAACCAACCAACCAACCAACCAACCAACTAACTAACTATATGGGACAGAGTCCTTTCTGAGAAGCCAGCAGTTCCTCAGCTAGTCAAGAAATTCCCCCCATTTTATGGAACCAAGGATTCATTACCACCTTCACAAGCGTCCGCCACCTGTCCCTGTCCAAAGCCAGCTCAATCTAGTCCACGCCCCCATCCCACTTCCTGAAGATCCATTCCAGTATTCTTCTCTCATTCATGCTTAGGTCTTCCAAGTGGTCTCTTTCCCAAAAGGCTTCCCCAAGACAAGGTTTTCTTGAGTACTTTAAAAACTTAACATTCTCTTTTAAAAAGTGAATCTAATATTTAAAATCCACGTGCAAAAAACCATAATATTAAAGAGAATTATTACCGTCAATTGCACCTACACACCAACGCCGTTCCAGGCTTTCAAGTCTCTGTGCTTCTAATTATTTATCTGCCCTTTTTGAAAGCTCTGTCATTTTTTTTCAGATTATAGAGTGTCAGTGTGCTTACAGAGATTCGTTAGGACTCCTTGGGTAGGAAATCGGCTAGACCGTATGCCTCATATTAGTCAGGACAGCACATAGGGAGAATAAACGCAGTCACGCTTTTGTATGCTCGGTTGGTGTAATGCATTACTCTCATCACATTACGTGTTCACTTTGGCCCGCTACATGAATTACCTGTACTTCTAACTGGAACATAACAGCAGTACCTGGTAAGGGAACTGTCCCACAGATGCTAGCTTTCCTTTAACAATCCTTGGTTCCGTCTTCAGTGGCATTGCTCTCGGTATTGCTGGACCTGCTCCATCCAGTGTGTGAACAACTATCGAAAACACAAAATTTACAAACGACATTAATATTCCTAGGGTCAGTTTGCATACACAAGATTCATGAAGGACGAAAATGGGAGGACCTGGTGAGAACGAGCCCGTAAAAGTAAGCAGATATCTAACATACTGACTGACTAATGCCATGGAGCAGATTCATTCTTCAGAATTTTACTGTTGCACAGTTATTCCATAAAATCTCCGCATTTTATGGAACCCAACCTTTCGTTTCGGTATTTGCAAGAATCAGATCAATCCAGTCCACGCCATCTCATTCTGTTTCTTTAAGGTCCACTTTAATATTATCGTCTCGTCTACGCCTGGGTATTCCAAGCAGTCTATTTCCTTCAGATTCATCCGCATAGACTCTACACGCATTTTTCTTCCCTCCTATACGTGCTACACACGGTCTGCCCAGATGTTATTACTTGATTTAATCACAAAATAGGTAAAATCATTAAGCCCTAAGCAACATAAAATGTGAAGATTCATGTGCAAGCCGTCGTTGACCTTCCTCAGCAAGATGGAAAGGGCCTGTGTTTATGTCTGAAAGACATAAATACAGAAATATTTATCGGTTATGGGGGTTTTGATGCGGGACACAGCTATGCTGTTATGCAGTCACTGCTGAGAATATCGGGGTGACGAGAAGTGCAGTTTCTGTGCCAGGATTGGTGCTTTCGAAACTTCAAGAAACAGATTAGCCTCCACAGCATGAGCGGAATAGAAGTATCAGCACCTGCTGACCGTAACGCTAATGCTAAATGACTCTACTTAGAAAATCGAGTTGGTTCTTTACCACAGAAATACTTAAACGTGATGGAACATGCTTCAAATTTAATTTGACAGTTAATAAAATTTGTGTTGTGACTGAACTTTAATTGTGCTGAATGATAGTAAAAGCACAACGGGATTGTCGTTATCGGAGTAAAACAAGATGAAAAAAACGAGGCTATTTCCGAAACACACTGTGGAGTGGATCACGTGGTTATGTTACTGGTTAATTTTAAAGACAAATGAATAAAATATCTTAGCAAGAATTGCTGATATTGGGCGTTAATATTAATCTCTTTGTGATGTACGTCCTGTTTTTTGTTCTTGGCAACAAATGGAAGAGACCTGCATTGCAGATATTTCGACAGAATATGCAATATTTTCTTGATCGAAGGCAATATCTGTGTAACAATCGTTGCTATGGAAATTTACTTAATATTTCATCACCTCTTCTTCTTCTTCTTCTTCTTCTTCTTCTTTGTCCATTCCTTGACAGCAGTATTGGGCCAGGGCTTCCTCATTATCGAGGCTTCACGATCACACTCAGATACACCAAACTCGGTATGATTCCCCTGGACGAGTGATCAGCCCGACGCAGAGAGCTCTACCCAACAACACACAACAATCACAACAGACATCCATGCCCGCGGCGCGATTCGAACCCACAACCCCAGCAAGCAAGCGGCCGCAGACTCACACCTTAGACCGCGTAAAAGCATGAAATAACTCTGAACACAGCTGTAGCTTCATGTAACACGCGTACAGGTCTATAGAGTACATAATGGGACACGTTTCAGTAAATATAAATTAATACCACACTGAAATATATGAAATATTCATTACGGACATTCATTTGTTCTGTGACAATCCACTCTTTCAAAATTGAATTTTATAAGGTGTTTCATACTCTTTGCAAGTTGCGAATATCAATGGCGATATTTGGAGGTGGAGGAAGGAAGTTATGGTGTTTCACTTTGTCATGAATTTTATCGTACTTCAAGTCACAGACACGTTCTTTTAAAATGTGAAGCATTAATGGTACGATCCGGAACAGCAACGTCCGTTATGTGAAGGATTTTCACGAAGATATTGGCAGTAAATTTCACTCTCCGATGTCTGTTTCATGGCAGTAATGCCTGTTCTATCAGGAAATGTGTGAAATATGATGGAACTTTGAAATTCTTTTGAAACGGGAAGGTATAGGGATGCAAATTATCAAAATTAATCTAACGAATAACTAACGCATTCAGCAATTGTTTGGTAAATCTCTTCTTCTTATACTTACCAGCAGCTTCCAACAAGTAAAAGATACACGCTGTAATTGCCCAGTGCCACATTCTCTACTTAAAAATCTAAACCTAGTAAATGCTGTGATTTCAAAATGATTTTCGATCGATGACTGAACTGAAGCAGAAGTTATTGAAAAATTTTATCGAGTTGCAGGTGTGTCATCCGAAGCGGTATCTAATCTACCTAAACCCTGAAAAGGAAGCAAAAAATATAAGTCAGTAGTTCGCAGTATGTAGAAATTTACTTGGTATTATCTCGTTTTGTTAGCACTGTAAGAAGATACCGATAATATTGAATACATTAAGAGAAACCCCCCCCTATTCCCTTATCTTGCAATACACTGCCAGCTTAGATGGGAAAATCGAAAGTGGTGCCTCCTGGTGTCTTCAGTGTAGTGCTGAGGGTAGCGTAAAGACAGGGGGCTTGTATTTTTTCCAGAACTTATTTGAACATTGCTGCATTTTGAGATGTGTCACCTCGTCCTTTCATAAACATCTGCATACCGCCGAAGGGACCTATCCATAAACATCGATTCATCATCACCTGCCAGAACTGCAAATTCACGCCCACTGCAGATTTATTGTCATAACTGAGTCGGCTGTTACTGGAATTTGTTTGTAATAGGGAGTGTCTGAATACATACATTCACTGGGGTTATCTCTCGCTCTTAGCCACATTCCCTCTCCTTTTTTTACAGCTGCGCGGACCTGCTACTGCTCTGAACAGAAAATTTTTACACGACCTGACGACTGCACAGCACTTTAAATGTCCTCCGTAATATGCATAATAAGGAAATTCCACCTTCGGGGCAACAATTCAGCGTGCGCGAGAAAATTTCAGTTACTGCGCGGTCGCACACCCGCGCAGCTGAGAGGGAACATTGCTCTTAGCACAATGCAGGATCCTTTTCATATGCTGCTACATACGAGACAAAAATATATTACCTTGTTGGAGGTTGAGAGGACTTACCCTACACTTTTCTGTTAAAAACTGAAAATGGCTACTTATGTGCTCTATTATGAACACATATAAAGCTGGGTACGTGTTAGGAATTTATCATTTTGGTGCAGCAGCGTAGGATTTCGCCGGCTATATCTTGTTCGTATTAAACGCGCAGGTCTTTGCTCTCATGAGATTTTTCAAAATGTTTCTTTTTCACTAATTAACTGTACTGTGAGGGAAAAATACAGAAGTCTTTAGAATTAAACCTGCCGGTACACATGCTAACCATTCCGATTTAAAAGGTTAATCTGGCCTGTTATATATGTCGTGCCCTCCCCAGCATGAAAATCAAATTAAACTTAGTTGATTTCTATATAAATGGAACATCCTATTACATTTTTGTGCGTAACAAGAATTATCACCCCTTGCAGAACTCATCTAAAATGTTCAATTGCAAAAGCTTTGGATGTGTTGCGTACCTAACTATCCTCGCCTGAATAGCACTTGTTTGGGACAAGGATAGGTTCAGCACACAAAAACTTTGATAGAAAACATCCGGTTATGGCAGAACTCAAAAACTGTACTTACAAATCCGAAGTTGTTTATAAGCTATATGAAAACTAAGGCATCCAAATACTGAAGCCATAATAAACGGGATTCCTTAGTGATGAATTTATAGCCTATTGATAAACGTAGGCCTATACCACAGGCCGTGATCCTCTAGAACGCTTTGCTTTTTCCACATGACGTACGTTTGAGTTTTCTGCAATCCTCAACATAACTAACTAACTAACTAACTAACTAACTAACTAACTAACTAACTAACTAACTAACTAACTAACTAACTCCATGGAGCAGAGGCATTCTTGAGAAGCTAACAGTTTCTCAGCTAGTCAAGAAATTCCCCGCATTTTATGGAACCCGAAGGTTCATTACCGCATTCACAAGAACCCGCCACCTGTCCCTATCCTGAGCCAGCTCAATCCAGTTCATGCCCCCATTCCAGTTCCCGAATATCCATCTTAATATTATCCTCCCATCTACGCCTGGGTCTCCCAAGTGGTCGCCTTCCCTCGGGTCTCCCCACCAAAATCCGGTATGCACCTCTGTCCTCCCCCATACGTGCCGCATGCCCCGCCCATCTCAGTCTTCCCGATTTGATTACCCGAATAATATTTGGTGCTGAGTACAGGTCATTAAGTTCCTCGTTATGTAGTCTTTTCCAATCCCCTGTCGCCTCGTCCCTCTTAGGCCCAAATATCCTCCTCAGCACCCTATTCTCGAACACCCTCGGTCTTTGTTCCTCCCTCAGTGTGAGAGACCAAGTTTCACATCCATACAGAACAGCAGGTAAAATTATAGTTCTGTATACCCTAAACTTTGTGTTTTTGGATAGTAACCTGGAAGACAAAAGATTCTGCACCGAATGATAGCAAGCATTCCCCGACTTCAATCTGCTCTTAATTTCTTCATGAATGGAGTTTCGATTCGTTAGGGTTGCTCCCAAATATTTGAATTCTTCCACCCTTTCAAAGGATTTATTATCTATAATTACGTTGTGAATGTGTCCTGCATTCTGACCTCGAGACATGACCATGTACTTAGTTTTCTCAGCATTTACTTCTAGACCAATCTCCTTACTAGCAATCACTAAATCTTCTGCATTTTTCTTTATACTATGTACGCTTCCGCCCAATATATTAACATCATCAGCATAAACCAGAAGCTGATGTGTACCATTCAATTTCAAGCCCTCCTGGTTTGCCTGAACCCTCCTAATGGCATATTCTAAAGCAAAGTTGAAAAGCAATGGCGACAGAGCATCTCCTTGTTTCAAGCCGTTCTTAGTAGGAAACGTGTCAGACAAATGTTTGCCTACCCGAACTCTGCTATACGTTTCACTTAGGCACATTTATATTAACCTTACTAGTTTCCTGGGGATACCGAACTCAATGAGAATATTATACAAGACCTCCCTCCTAACTGAATCATAGGCTTTCTTGAAGTCTATAAATAGCTGATGCACTGCCTCATTGTATTCCCATTTTTTCTCAAGTATTTGACGAATGCTGAATATATGATCAGTAGTCGACCTGTTACGTCGAAATCCACACTGATGATCCCCAATAATTTCCTCTGCATATGGAGTTAACCTTCACAAAAGAATGTTGGATAGAATTTTGTATGTAGTTGACAAAATGATATGCCTCGATAGTTACTACAATCTGTTTTATCACCCTTCTTACAAACAGGCACAATGACCGACTCCTTCCATTCCTCAGGCAATTCCTCCTTATTCCAAATAGAAATAATAAGTTTATGGATCTCAGACCGAATAATCCCACCCCCTGCTTTAATCAATTCTGCTGGAATCTGATCAATACCTGGTGATTTGTGACTTTTTAGCCTTTCAATAGCCATCTCAACCTCAAAGGCACTGGGCTCAGGCACTAGTGGCTCTGCTGTGTGTAATTCAGTCTGCCTAACATCATTAACCCCGTGCATATTCAACAGCTGGGAGAAATGATTTTTCCACCTAGCCAAAATACTGTGGGAGTCTGCAACCAGGTCACCCTTCTCATCCTTTACTACATCAATTCTAGGTTGGTACCCCCTCTTAAACTCATGGATACCCCTATACAAGTCTCTTATATTCTTGTTCTTACTGTTTGTTTCAATTTCATTAATTTTAGCTTTCAGATATTCCTTCTTTTTGTGCCTGAAATGTCTACTAGCTTCACGTCTTAAGTTGTGCAGATTATCTCCATTATTTTGGTTTGGATTCTGTAACCACTGAATTTTAGCCTGCTTCCTTTTATCTAAAAATTCTGCACATTCTGCATCAAACCATGGTTTATGCTGCTTCCGTTCGTGTAGACCTAGACTCCCTTGAGCTGAGATTTTGATATTCACTTTAATGTTTTCCCAAGCCCTATTTATGTCCTCACTAACATTTAAGTTTTCCAAAGTTGCAAACCTGTTTGAGATCTTAAGCTGATACTGTTTCCTAACCTCTAGCTCACTTAGCTTCTTGAGATTAAATCTCTCTGCATCAAACTTCTGTGCTGCTTGTTTACTTACTGCCAGTCTTTCCCGAACTTTGGCAAGCACCAGATAGTGATCAGTAGCACAGTCAGCTCCCCTGAAAGATCGCACATCGAGTATAGTGGAATGCCGTCTCCTATCTATCAATATGTGATCGATCTGATTGTGAGTCTTCCCATCAGGAGAGGTCCAGGTGTATTTATGAATGTTTCGGCGCGGAAACATAGTGCTCTTAACAACTAGATTCCTTGATGTGGCAAAGTTTACTACTCTAACACCGTTATCGTTGCTATCCTGATGTAAACTCTCATTCCCAATAGTCGGTTTGAAAGTATCCTCTCTCCCCACTTTTGCATTAAAATAACATAATGAAACAGTATTTCCCAAGCACAATCAAGCGGCTGGTGTGTTTTCTCTCTAACACGGCCAGTGTTATTCACATGATAGTTTTCTGTGTCATTACTCGTGTTGGATGACTAGTTTGCTCTGACGATCTTACGAGAATTCCTAATAAACCTATCCTATTAGCTCCATGCAGCGGTGCGCTCCTGCTTGAGCTAGCAATTCTACACCTAGACAAAAATTCTCCACCTGTATGGAACCCGGTTATTCATCACCGCGTAAGCAAGAGCCGGCCACTTAGCTCTGCCCTGAGTGCTTACTTTCCTACGTTGTGTAATAACCCAGAATCCTAGCATTTAAGCTGTTGGTATTTGAAATGGCAAGTGTACGTTCTGTATGAAGTATGGGCTAAATTTTAAATGTTATTCACACAATTGTCACCATTCAATGGGCAAACAGTAATTTTCAAGTATATGAGGTTTGAATATGGTTGTATTGAATTCAGAATATAATTTACACATATAAAAATGACAAATTTATGTGGAAATTTGCTGCCTTTTTCTAAGTTACTATAACAAAAACATATTTATCATTCCTCTATATGGTAATAAAATACAATTAAATATGGTGTTATAACTTAAGTAAATGAAGCCTGTACTTATTTCTCTTAGATTCGCCAGAACGTAAGTGTCCGTACTCCGTGAGTTTCCACGTAGCCACTCCCCAAAATTTTTCTATTCAAAGTAAGATGTCACATTTCACAGCCGTACAAAATATTTACAAAATTATATCTGTTCTGCCCTGTATGGAGATATGTGTCTCCAGACTGCTGTATTTTTAAATCTCTTCAGTTCAAGTACACTTCCCTAGAAGGCAAAAATGTACTCAGTTTTTAGGCACTGTTGTAATCACGAGGCATAAGAAGAACGTGATGTTGAAGACATAACTGCGGAAGGAAGCTGCAGAATTAGGCCTCGTTTTAGCTTCGTTGATCCACTTTTCGTAGTAACTGACGTCAGTGTAGACGCCGGGGTTACCTGCTTCCGCACATCCACTTCCCCACGAAACGATGCCGGCCAGGTATCCGTCGCACTGCAGAGGACCTCCGGAGTCACCCTAAGGACAGCAATTTCTTCTTACACCTGTTACTTAAAGACGCTGTTAATTTCGAATATGACATAGCATCGGTAACAGATGAGTAAATGAGTATGGAGCATTGCTTGGAAAGTGAAAGGGGAAACCTGACTCGGTGCCACTGTGTCCAGAAGAAGAGTAAAAAGTGTTAAAACATTTAGAGGTTCCCAAGGAATAAAATAATGCATATATTTATAAAATACCTCCAGTCAAATCTGACGAATCAAGTTACACGATTCTTTAATTAACGACGTAAATCCCACAGCCGTGTGCATTTAAGTTTAAGCGATATATGCCCTCCACAGGAAGGACATATTTAGCGTTGTTATTTTATGCGATATTTTTTCTTAAATGGAATTCTAAGGGACCTGAATATTTAACTCGTTTCCGTCTAACACCCGCAATTACAGACAAAGACTCTGCACCCAACACAGTCCCTACATAGCTCAGTAAGTACAGCGACTAACGAGCTGGATCACAGATTTTGAACCCCAACAGAAACAGAAATTTTATTTCTTTGGCACCATAAGCGGACAAACTCTACGGTTATCCCTACATCTTGGCGTGTGTGAAGGATCCGCAATTACTTAAATACGCTCTATCAACTGCACTATTTATTCACGGCCGAAAAGTACGAGACGATGGCCATTGTTGGTGACGTTTAAGGATTTTGGATGAAAATTCGTTGCCTTGAAGGGTTACAAATAATCACGACGGAATTCCTGATAGTCCAGTCCGCTGTAACTTCAAACGGTAGCCTCCCACATGCCACTTCCAACCATTTGCCCTTAACCCAACATTTCCACTTTATTATATGGCTAGGACATAGGCATTGTCCCAGGTTAGAAGGCCGGATTTTGAAGGTGACCAATATACCCATCTACTGACGAAATTAAGAATGCATGGATCTAGATATATCTTTCTCCCCTCCTCCATATTTAATGATGGCTCTTTCGCCCTGAAGTTTACATATACCCTAGCCGAGAGTAGAAAGCCATATATTAAGCCAAATCTATACGTTTTTTGAACAGTTTGCATTTCCAGTATTTGCGAGCCGTACTCTTTACCTCCGAGCAGTATATTATTTAAGAAATTCTACGCAATGAATAATTTCGCCGTTTCTGTGCAGTGCTCATTTTTCAGGATTTCTATGAGATATACATTTTCAGCTTTCTGAGCAGTATATGTTTTCACCGTTTCTAACGATTGCACACTTTTATTGCACCTGAGCAGTCTAATTCTTCCAAGTTTCGAGAAGTATGTATTGTCAGCTTCCTAAACACTACACAGTTGTAATATTTCTAACTAAAAGAAAATAAACACTACATTCGGGCAGTTAGTGTTTCATTATTTTTGAGCAGTACGCAGATTCTACGTTGGCGGGCTGCATATATTCCCAGTGTTTCTGAGAAATAGGCATAGATAATTAAATGTATTCTAACCAAAATATGTTTTCAGTGTCTCTGTGCAGTGCAAACTATAATGCCTTTAAGCAGTACACGGTTTCTGTCTTTCCTTCTTCTCTTTGTTCTTTTTTTCTTTGCTTGTTTCTTTATTTTCTTTCGACAAAATTTATTTTTCTTTAAAATCTTGTTTATAATATCCCTCTCATTAAAAACAGCTTTATTTTCAATAAAATACACTCGGGCTAGCAGCCGCGGCATGTGGTTCAATGGCGAGTAAACCAACTTTTCGAAGACCTTCCCTGCAGCCGTCATCAAGGAAGTGACTACCTCCGACATCTGGCCGCGACATGACGTATCTGCCAGTCATAGCTAATGGCGAGAAAAGAGGGTTGGCGGGCGGATTCAAATACGTGCTGTGCTCGGTCATGTTCTTATGTTCATTAGGATGTTGGTTATAGGTGACCAGGCCTGGCTCAGTATGAAGCTTTATTTTGTGAGGGTATATTTAAAAGGAAACCCTTTCTGTCTATGTTTACGAGATTGGAAAATTTGCCTAGTAGGGTCCGATTCTGCTTAACCCAGTTTATGCGACTATCATGTTTTATTGCAGAACATGTAATTATATACATATGATCCCTTTCAGATTTCGACCAGCGTATAGAAGACAGCTTCAGATTCCTCCTCTGTGATGGTATTATACAATTCACTTTCCCTTTCGGTAGCTAGGCTAAAGCAGCGTTCAAATAGGAAATAGAGATTTTGAATATGCCCAAATCTCTTTACAAAATGACCAGATTAGGTGATCTGACATTTTGCTGGTTTGTATCTAAATGTCTAGGATTCTGAGGAAGAGGATACACCCATCTTCAGAGTGAAGTTAGAGGCAACTGTATCTTCTAAAGTGCTTGTCCTTTTCTACCAAATTACACGGCCTTACTGTAAAAAGAATGTAGTTTTATGTGACTTTTATGTGGGATCTTCACAAAATATTGAGACGTCTTCAGTGATAATTACAGAAGGATGCGTATTATACAAAAACACTAATCACCAACAAATGCACAAAGAGAGTGTTATCATCAATTGTAACACACTCCTACATGTTTCGACCCTGCTGGGTCATATTCAGGGAGAACGTTTTGTTATCTTTACACTAAGGTTGCACTTTACGGTTGAGTGAGATGTGCTGTTGACTGTGTATTGGAGGCGTGAACTCGCATCCAAAAACAACGCAGTACACAATCAACGGCACATCTCACTCAACTATAAAGTGCTACCTTAGTGTAACGATAACAAATGTTCTCCCTGAAGATGACCCAGCAGGGTCGAAACATGTAGGAGTGTATTACAATTGATGATAAAACTCTCTTTGTGCATTTGTTGGTGATCAGTGTTTTTGTATAATATAGTACACGGACATGGAACACATTAAATTTAAAGATGTGTATTTTCTTTAATACCATTATATACTGCCAGCTGCAAAGATTTTTGAAAATCAGAGGCCAATAATTTCTTCGTTTCTTCGCCTTCCATCCCTTTTCTTCCCTTTCTCATATTTATACCATAGAATATTTGTTACATATCTATCTCTTAAATGGCAGAGTTTTCTAGCACAGATCTGTTGCATGTGTTATAATGTGAGAAGTGGGTGCTTTCTTTGAAGCGGCGTGAAAACAACTAGCAGGCATACAGCAACAAAGCACTTGTTCCAGAAAAAGGATAAAAGTTTTCTATTTTTCAAACTTGTGTGTCTTGCGAAAGTTTATTTTTTAATTTCTCTTAAAACATTGCCCACTTTTGAATGGCAGGCATTTTAAAATGCAAAGATGTTAATTTATAACAAATTCTGAAGTAAAAGAGACGGTTTGTTTAGCCGCGTGTTTACCGGCTCAGATCTCGCCAGAGACATCGTCTGTTGTTACTTATGCTTTTGGTGACTTTCATCAGATGTATTAGCTTGATTGCATCACAACTGCTTCATTTCGAATACCTTCCAATTTGTCATTTTCCAATCATACAAATACTGGCACTACATAGGACACGAATTTGACGGTAATAACCCCCTCCCGCCGGGGCAAAAACTTTGATATTTTTTCCGCTCCAAGAACCTGTCTAATTGCATGATAAAACGGACTTAAAGTCAAGACCACCGGCCCGTACTTGGTGTTGCTTACCTGGCAAGAGTCTTTGCCTCCTTCCTTACAGCCTGCACATATCATACCTTCACGGATGTCGTACTGGTTTATATTGTTGCTGCAGTTTTGAGCTGATATGATTGGAACCTCCACATACTGCAGCTTGTTTGGCAGGACAGCTTTATTCTGAATTCAGAAAGGGAGAATGTTGGACCAATTATACTACTAAAACTGTTTCATTATTAACTGCTGTACCACAGAACCTTCATGCGAAAGGTGACACCCTTCTCATTCAATATGGCTGCCTCTATGCCTATTCCTTTCTGAGTTTCTTTGTAAAGGATCTAACACACGCACAAGTTAAGGTATTGTTTTGTGTTTCTTTTGAAGTAAACTCTATAACTTCTAAGTAGATGAAATTTCTTTATTAAATTTACGTAGTATTTATAAGGAAATTGGAAGCCTTAACTGGAAAAGAAATCTGAAGGAAAAATGAATAAAAAATAAGCCTGTTTAAAACCAGTGTAAAGCTAGGTATCGAAGAAGAGTGAATAAAAACACGCCGGAGATTGATGTCTCCTGTTGTCTGATATCTACTTACTCAGACAGACACAAGATTTTAAGGTATTCCTGGTTAGCCTTTGATTTATACATACCCTTGTGACATGTACATAAGGAAGTAAGCCACAATACTCTTGTTCCGCTCAGAGCCATACCTTTAGCTAGTCACCGAACTGCACGGCATTTCTTCTCAGGAGGGAGCAGACTTCGTGGTCGGTGACTTCTTAAACTCAAACCTTTTACAGAAATATCCTGTCGTGTACTACATTCGTAATATGCTTTCGTGTGTTTTAATTAATAGGAAGACGGCGACCGTGAAAGCATGTAGTTAGACAGGAAGAACACACTAACAAGTCTGTTTAGAAAATCCCTTGAAAGACTATTACACGGAAGACAATGGCTGCAAGAACTATTATTATTATTATTATTATTATTATTATTACTACTACTAATTTTGTCTCAGTATTTTTGTATATCTGTTCCTGCAATATTGTTTTCTTTTGTTTGTTTGTTTAGTGTTTGTTTTGCGTATTTGTGCTGTTTTTATATTGTATTTGTGTTTTTGTGCTGGCTTTATAATAGGCATTTTTGCTGTGAAGCCTGCACGTTAATATATACTGATTATTATTATTATTATTATTATTATTATTATTATTATTATTATTATTATTTGTGCTGTNTTATTATTATTATTATTATTATTATTATTATTATTATTATTATTATTTGTGCTGTTAATTGTGAAGCCCTTGTTACTTTTAGTCCGTGTGGTATCCGTTTTGATATTTGGTCGGACACGAAGTGTCCTGAATTTTCTTTTCCTTCCTCAGTCCCTCCAGACACAAGTTTGGATCATGTCTCAAACAGGCAACAACATCTTTGTTCCACTTTTCTTCCAGTCTCTGTTATTAGGATAGGAAGGAGCTTGCAGTTAGTGTTAAAATACTCCTTCTTTCATGGTAAGTTTTCAGGAAATTAAAGTCCATGGCCCATAAAATAGGGACGTTACTGAAGTGTTTCTCTCTGCGGACATTTCCTGTCTTGTTAACTTCGGAATTTACCGGCTTTGAGCCTGCTGAAATTCTTACGAAAACTTCCATCAGCCTACGTGTATTTCAGTAACGATTCTTACCGTCTCATTCTTGCCCCATCCGGTCACGTTACAAGGAGTGCCTTCTTTAACCGTCGTGCTGCTTGGCCTGATGGCCATAATAAAGTTGCTGTCTGTAGGAAAAGGTTTGCTGACCTGTTTAGAAGAAAATAACAGTACTCTTAACATGGTTTTTCCTTCGTACGGTAAGAGGGAAAAGAAAATGTATAATTTCACAGAATTAATTTAGTAACTAAAATATCATATACATATCTAATGCTTCCGTAAGCTTGTAAACTGACATAATTAAAAATATCCACTCATATCTATATAACCAGTTTGATTTAATTCATACCATTTGTCACGTGAGAAATTACGTTCAGAAACCCTAGCGTGTAGTACCAGCAGTTACCCACCTAAAACTTGCTCGTGAAGAAAAGAGTTGGAATTACAAAATTTTAAATAATTTTGTGCTCTATGCCCCTAAAATATTTGAGTTATATTCAATGAGCATGCACTGCTTTAGGCTTTATTAATTTTACTATTTAAGAGATATTACAAAGGTTTTGATACCAAGGACCGTAAAGATGGTGATTTGGAATACGTAGATATAAATGGGAGTTATTAAATTCGACCTTGAATATCTAAGTGGGTTGTAATATCGAGGGTTGTTTTCAGTTGTCTCAGGAGGGCTTCCAGTGGCAGGGCATTCTCGGCACGTTAAGAGACTTCCGATGGAGAGGAGGAAAATTTGCAGCAGAGCTCAGCAATTATCAGATTCCCAAGGAGAGTAGGTAGTTGTGACATACCCTTATCAGCGCAATGTCGTTTTCAAATGTATTGCCACTGTAATTCTCGTGCACGAATATGGCGCTAACAGATCGCCGGACGCTGGTGCAGCTGGAGCGGTCCAAATTCACATCCCCAGCTACGATTTTGATGTCCCCAGGGCCACTACTGCGAAATAACAGAAACCACATTGATATAAAGTTTCCATATTATCTCATAAACGACAGAATTTTCAGAAAAGTTATTGAGAATCAAACGACTGTTTTGATTTTCTTTACAAATTTGTCTGTAATATTTCACATACAAAGAAGAATTCAGCAAGAAACTGTAATAAATATACATAGGTCTTTATGTAAAGTACGGTTTATTCCTGTCAGATTCTAGTGAAAGTTTAATTTTCTTGACGCATTTTCGAAAAATAATCCCAGATCAAATCTCATGAAAATCAGTCCAATGGGAGGCATGTTTTTCCTTGCTGATACACGGAAGGAAGGATGAACGGACGGACAGACGAAAGAGACAGGACGAAGCTAATGCTTGCTGTTCATAATTTTGCGAAAGCGCCTAAGTGGCAAATTTCTTTAATAAAATAACCCATTGAACAACAATCGGTAAAATCACAAGCTGTTCCAGTAACTGATTACGAATATTCCTTTTGTGGGAAGTACGTGTAAACTTGTTTAATGCAATAATTCATGAAGTCCAGCGCCACAAAATCAGCAGTAGTCACTGAATTATTTTTGATGTACAGCTAAATAGAACACACAGCCACGGTTTTCATTTTTTCTCTCATTCCATTACATTTTTTTTTCAAATGTGTGGATTATGCAAATGAGTTCGGATAGATCGGTTCATACAGTGAATGACTACGGCCTGACTTGTCGTTATATATGTCCAATCCCTTGCAGGATATTATCTCGATCACAATTTTCGGATGTGATGCCTTGTCTACTTATTCTTCTATACCAGGGTTTCCTAAACGTTTTTGCTTGTGGGTCCCTTTTGTCTTCGAAAAATAACCGCGGATTCTCACATCCATGCTCAAGTAAATAGAGCGTGTGTCCGGACGATATTTATCCAAAATTAAAAATGTATATCTCAGAAATGATTTTAGATAGATACTGATACATACTAGTAGCATACGTTAGATACTAATACATACCAGTAGGATACGTAACAACGCATTGCGTGATTTTACCTTAATTAGAATGATTGTTGCTTGCTTCGATGGTGCAGGAAGTTACTTAATTATATATTCTAACAGCCATACGAAATAAACATATAGGCAATTAAAGATATTCCTCTACTACTTTTAAAAAACATTATTCCTTTAATTAAAAATTTAAGTAAACATCAAAGTAGCCATTACAGAAATGTATCTACAGATCCCCTGGGAACTTGTCGCGGATCCCTTGGGATCCGCGTAGCACACTTCAGGTACCACTGTTCTGGGCGACAGATGTCGCAGACCTTAATTTCAGAGTCAAAGCAACGGCAATATGAAGCTGGCTACTCACTTCTTTCACTTCCGAGGTTGAGGACACTTACCACATTTATGTCTATATAAGTCTTCACAGCTTCATACCTGAGCACATAAACAAATCTACATTACGCAAAAACACTAATCACCAACAAATGCACAAAGAGAGTTTTATCATCAATCGTAACACACTTCTACATGTTTCGACCCTGCTGGGTCATCTTCAGGGGAAACTTTCCGTTGTCTTTGTGCATTTGTTGGTGATTAATGTTTTTTGTTACCTTATAAACTTTTAAGATATCGAGTGTTACATCAAAGTAAAACTACAGTAGTCCTTGTGCATGCCATGAAGGCGTATGGGAGAATGAAGTTATGTTCCATTCATTTTTAACGTGCCAGCTAGGTGGAGGTGAGTGGTGAGTTTCAACATTTCGTGGTACGACTTGAATAGAATTTGGATAAAGAGATATGCACACAGTGCTGTTCAGCATTTATGAATTTTGTAAAAATCGGTACACGGAAAACATGACCTATCTCATGGGCGCAAGTGCAATTACAATGCGCGTTTGCCGTAAATACCTGGTGACATTTTGGAAGTAAAGAACGCCCTATTAAAGTCTGTACACTGCGCCATGGGGTACTCCGTGTGCAGTGTTGCGGTTTGTAATATTTTTGTCCGTTAGAGAATCGCGAGACACGTGGACGGATTTGAATGAGGAGGCGGGATCGCTCAGTCACTATAGTGATTACGCTACGTGCTGGATGACCCCGGGTTCAAATTGGGGCAGGTGCAAGAAATTTTTCTGTTCCCCCAAAAGGTCAGATAGGTTTTCGCCCTCATTCAGCCTCTCATCAATGTTTACCGCAGTTTTTCCGGGAGGGTTGGGGGTGGGGGTGGGGGGGGGGGGAAACGACAGTGGCTTGATGCTGACCACTCACCTCCATCTAGTGCCGATGTTGAGAATGAGTGGAGCTATACCTCTACTCCCTCTATATGCCTTCATTGCATGGACAGGGAGAGCTTTGCCTTTTTTACATGCAATGAATGACCTTTCTTTTTTGGCGGTCTCCTAGAAAACGACGTGGGTTATGAAACTGTGTGACATGCGATCCTGTGCAAGCTGATCGTGTTCATACAGCAGAAACGCTAACACACCGCGTGCGTTCCTTTACTTCTCAGACTCCGCTAAATAAGCCTTAACCTTTTAAAGCCTAGCGGTAACTTTACATACCACCAGGTTTAACATTAAAAAATTCTACGTGGTGCCCACATTGCGTTTATGTGTTCTGTACTGATCTCAGAACAAACAGCAACTTTTGCCTTATAAAACATTAAGAGATTGGTTTTTATAACCGAAGTGGAAAGTGTTTACAGCGCGGTACGCACTTAGTCCTTATATAAAACATACGCTTCGTCTTTAAAGCCTTAATTGTCTGTGGGTCCCTATTTATTCGCACATTTAGAGTAGCAGTTACGATGCACCTCCCAAGCCAGCACTGGAATGTGAGGCTAATGACCACCTTAATCAGTGCTGTAAGCACCAAAGTAGTTAACACACACACACGCACGCAAGCCGGTGCGGTACGGTCTGCAGCAGCACTTTAGAAGTGTTTATGAAGTGCTCAAAGAACCGCAGTTGCAGTCTTATTCAAGAATTGTGTAGCATTTTATCATAACGTTGTGTAATGTAAGTAGCATAATACAGGATGTCGCAAAAGTCACTTAACCCTCGATGTTTTAACGTGTTACCTGTAATGTCATGCGATTTTGTAGCCACCCTTTATGTTTCGGTAGGCTTCAACAGTATTTTGGGAGTTCTTTTAACACTGTCGTGTTCATTACACGCGGTCTCATTTGTGACATGTATTTCAGTTCTGAAACTGGAGAAGTAAACCCAAAGTTACTCTTAAATTAGCAGGTTTAACGAACATTTGAGACGTTGAAAGTGGAGGACAGAACTCAGATATGTCATAACGTTCCGTCTGAGAAAAGCATCACGTTATTTTAGTTCTGAAACTGAAAGTAGGATTGTCTGAAACTATACTTTGCCCTTTAAAAACGAAGCGTGTCTGTTTTATATAAGGACTCAGTGCGTACCGCGCTGTAAACACTCTCCACTTCGTTTATAAAAACCAGTCTCTTAATGTTTTATAAGGCAAAAGTTGCTGTTTGTTCTGAGATCCGTACAAAACACATAAACGCAATGTGGGCACCACGTAGAATTTTTTAATGTTAAACCTGGTGGTGCTTAAAGTTACCGCTAGGCTTTAAAAGGTTAATATCGTACATACTCCGTGCAGTTGTTTTATTGTAGTTTTTTATTATTATTACCAACTCCTGCACAATAATTATATATATATATACTGCTACATGTTTCGGCTAACCATCGTAGCCGTCATCAGGGAGTCATTCTCATAGACGTGCGCCGCCTGTAGCATATCATTGAATGGCAGTGTGTACATTTACTGTTCACAGCCGTAGTCTGTGTACAGTATCCTTCCCTTCCCTGTGGCGCAGCAGCCGTACTCGGGCCTAGGGCGCGTCCTTTTGGAGGTTTCTGTGTCACACGCACGCACACATACCCACACGCACAC
>BLKM01001235.1:188310-234343 GCA_013340265.1 Coptotermes formosanus
TGGAGGCGTGAACTCTCTGTGGTCCCGGCCTGCAGGCCGGGACCACAGAGAGTTCACGCCTCCAAAAACAACGCAGTACACAGTCAACAGCACATTCTCACTCAAATATAAAGTGCAAACTTAGTGTAACGACAACAAAAAGGTTCTACCTGAAGATGACCCAGCAGGGTCGAAACATGTAGGAGTGTGTTACGATTGATGATAAAACTCTCTTTGTGCATTTGTTAGTGATGTGTTTTTGTATACTATAGTGCACGGACATGGAACACATTAAACAAATCTACATGTTTATCTAGCTCTCGCAGGATCCAAGGATAGTATGATTTATGACAGATAAAACAGAAAGCTCTAGAATAAAAGAAGCGGGTATGTGTTAAGATCTTATCTCGAGAGATTATTATGTTTCGAAAGAATTAATAAAACTGACAAAATGCTCATAAATGTCGATCATGTCCAACTTGAGTTTTGAAATAGAATATCCAAACGATAAGCATTCGACAACTACTTCTTTTGTTTTATTTTCTAAAATCCATTATCTTTTATATTGTAGGTTAATTAGAATTTAATTTAATGTAACTAAGTCTATCAATGTCTCTTCTGCTGTAAGTGCCATTCACTTCACAACTATTTAAAGAGACTTTACGTCCATTTCTCAAGATTATCGGAGTCTGAATGAATAAGTAACAGACTTTCAAATGAATGGTATTTCTTTAACCCACCTTCAACAAAATTTTCGTTTAGTGAAAGACGTTCAAGGAAATATTACTTCAGGAGTTAGATCGTTAACCTTTAATCAGGAAATGAGGTGCTGCATGCAAATATATTTATATTCTTTAATCATTTCCACTTTTTCAAAACTTCCCCCAAAAGTACCTCACTATCTACTGTGCCTTAAGATTTTAAATTATACATATCCTGTTTCATAATCTAAATGTTTTCAAATTTTAACTTCCATGCCATAAAAATTTCTTAGAACTCATATCTCCTTTCTCAAAAAATTCTTTTCGTGTTCTCAGAAAAATTAAAATTTTTGCTAATTCAGGCGTTCTGTTGACCTGTTATGAAAGTAAGAATTTGGTACGAGATTTATACGCCAGCATTTTAACCTGATATGTAAGTAGATTACCAGACCGGGCGTTCGTTCACACATTTCATCTTCAGATATTTTCGTATATAGAGATATGTGTTATTATTTGAATAAATTTTATTTGCTGAGGGAGAGAGCTTCAGTTGTCATACAGAAGTACTGGAGAGACAAAGGTTTTAGATCTGAAATCAAAATTTGCTAAAGGAAGCCTGTAGCGAGACGTAATCTGAAACACGCAATCTTTTAATGCAAAGCAAAAGAAACTGGCGAGAAGTAGTTCCATCTTTGCCCACTAGAATACGCACACTCTCTGAATCACGAATCTAGAGGCGACATTCGCATACTGCACCCACAAATCTGTATAACACACGTATGTTATTGTTTGGAAAAGGTTTCAAATAGGCTATTATCTCTTGGGATTCCAAAGAAATTGTGTATAATTTGGTACGCCGCCGAAGTCTACATTTCGCATAGTAAGGGACCAAGTTGCGCACAATCAAATGTGAACATTTAAAATTAAAATTTCTATTCATGTTTTCTTAATCGTAGACGCACGCACTTCATTTTGTTATAAACTGCATGGAGTTTACCTTTCCGCTCGCTATACACCAACATGACGTGGCATTCGGCACTGGGACAAGTTTGCTGTGATCTAGTCAGAGAAGCACATTTTCGTTACAGACAATAATCTGTCCATCTCAAGTGGAATTCTTGCATGTTGAGAGACAGAAAATTTTCTAATGGAAATGCCAAGAGAAATTCTGTACCTTGTATTCACTCCTTTACAATCTGTTTAACGACTAACTAACTAACTAACTAACTAACTAACTAACTAACTAACTAACTAACTAACTAACTAACTAACTAACTAACTAACCAACCAACCAACCAACCAACCAACCAACCAACTCCACGCAGCAGACCATTTCCTGAGAAGCTAACAAGTCCTCAGCCAGTTAAGAACTTCGCTCATTTCATGGAGGAGGAAGGTTCATTACCGCATTCACAAAACTCTGCCATCTGTCCCTATCCTGAGCCAGATCAATCCAGCCGATGCCCCCATTTTACTTCCTGAAGACCTATTTTAATATTGTCCTCCAATCTACGCCTTTCCAAGTGGCCTCTTTTGCTCAGGTTTCCCCACCAAAACCCTGTATGCACGGCACCTCTACTCTCCCCAGTACATGCTACACGCCCCGTACACCTTATTCTTCTTGATTTGACAGTTAATTTAACAACAGTGGCAGTAACTGTATAAATCCGAATAACGCAAATATTGAATGAGAAATAATGTGGACAAAAAGTGCTCAGTGACAAATTTTAAAGTAACTGCTGGATCCTGTCTGAAGGATAAGAAGGAACACACGAAAAATCTGTGTGTTCAGTGTTCCGAAAATCTTCGAATCAGGAACCTCTCGAAGACAACTGTAAACCCTTACGCCTTGAAAACGCTTTCTTGACCACACATGGTTTCAAAACACACCTAAAACACTACGGGCTACTTCGAAATTAATTCAGGTATTCTTAGTACACTCGATCAATTCGGCATAGGAACGCGGCCACATAATTTCCGTAATGCCGTCTTACAGTGTGTGCAAACTATTGTTTGCAATGCCTCACCCTTGAACACAATGGGCAGCCGTCAGGACGTGCTGTTCGTCGATTACAGACCCGCCGCAGAAGTGCCTCAGTTCCCACCCATTCTCACGAATTGATACCTAAAAAGGTAAATATTGTTGCACAAAATGCAAGCTTTTTACGTACACTAAAATATTATTACCATCGTGCCTCATCTGTGTAGTTGTAACATGCATCATTATCCTACTGCACAGATATTTATGGCACAGCAGCCCCTAGTGGGCCAGGGCCTCCTCATTACCGAGGCCTCACAATCACACTCAGACACACCACACTCGGTAGGACTCATCTGGAAGAGTGATCAGCCCATCGCAGAGACCTCAACATGACAACACATGACATCAGTTCCATCGGCAGGATTCAAACCCACAATCCTAGCAAACGATCGGCCGCAGACCCGCGCCTTAAACTGCGCGGCCACGGTATCGGCCTATTGCACAGACAGCCATGGCTGTAATGATAGCTATGGTTTCCTATGTGATTGTAGAAAGAAAGTGGTTCTTGCTGTCAAGGGAAATTAAAATTATGGTGGTTAAAACAGAAACTCTGTGTATTTAATACAACAAATTAACAAACTACGCTATGTACTAGATATACAAAATTGTCTCACACCTTTTTTGATATGTGCTGGAAATGAAAATATTAGATTAACATAATTAGGTTACGCGTAGGCTTAATAAAGCATTTTCAGTAAAAAGGTATAAATTCACGTATTTATTATTTTGTCAGCACAGCGCTTTTTCCTGTAAGGTAGATTATAATTCCGTTGTTAATAATATCTTAATATCGCTGTGAAGTGAGCTTAAGTTTTCGAGGGCCGCGTACACGCGCATTCCAATAATTCTTTCCTCGGGTATATACACCTGCGCTCGATTTGCTGTAATGCTCGGATATGTTTCTCCGCGACCACACCAAACCTCGATCTGGTGCCCACGCACTCGCGAAGCCGCTGTGTGTCGCATCCCGAATTTTATGGAAATTACAGATATTCTCTCATTCGGTTACTCAGCATTTTCAAAGCCATTATTTTAAGACTGGATTTCGCAACTTCCTTCAATTTTTCCCCAAGTATTTTGTTTTTTATTGCTTCATTAAGTCAACCACGCACCTTCTTCTCCTCATCCTGTCATTTCGTCAGCTGCCCACATGCCGTTTGACGCCACAGGGACTCAGCACCTTTCAGAGCGGCATAAATTTATTAACTTGGATTCCAAACCTATTAAATGTTGCACAGTTGATAATATTTCCAAAAGAGTTTAAGTAAATTACTTTGAAGCCTTTTGTAAATTAAACAGGCTCTTTCTATGAATCAAACGTGAAAGATTGACATTATATATTAAAGTTGATACATAAATAATACAGAAACAAATCTATTCACCTCGGAGAGGAATATGCGGGCAGCGATGAGAGGAATTTTGTGATAACCCTTACGGAAGGAAACCTATTTCTGAATGACATGGCCTCAGTTTTTTTTTTGGACATGTTTAATTAGATGTACTTTGAGGGAAATTCAATTCCCTTTAGCAGTTTTTGATCACAATTTTTATTGTTCGTTTTGGCTCCGAATGATTTACCTGGTAGGGGAAGTCTCCTTGACCAGCATCGGCACCCCCGATGATCTTGGTTCCGGGTCTCTTACAGACGTCGACTGTAGTCGTGCTATTTGCGTTATATAACAATGCTGGAGCCTCAGTCTCCAGCGTGCTGTTGTTAAGATAATTTGGCAAAGCTGTCCCGGTTTCATTCGTACCTGAATAAGAAGAAGGGATGTATTCATGCTGTTGATATGTAATGTCAGTATGTGTTCAAATTGCAGAAATAGCAAACCTCAGCGTTTCTGCACTTGTTTCTTTCTTCCTTTCTTCCTTCATTCCCTTATCTTTTCTTTTTGCCCCTATTCTATTTAAAAGTTTCTTCATTTTACCTTTCATGTCTATTTTGTTTTTATATATTTTACTTCCTCTTCGTCCTTATAACTACAGACTAAGTTTGACTAATTTTCCATAAAACGTAATTTGATTACGGTTTCAGTATTCCTTATTTATAAAATGCTTTAACAAATCATTTTTATCCTTCATAAATTTTGCCATCATTCTTGACTTAAACACATAAATATACAGAACGAGCATGGCAACAGTTGCAAAACAGGCTATAAATATGGGGTAATTAGAAATTTGTTTTATTGCACATTCCGTATTAAATGTACTACAAACCTGAATCTCATAATCTCATATATTTTCTAATGAAATTTACAAACAGATGTCGCTTTTGAGTGTTTAGTAGACGGTTTCATATCCGAGCGGTTCCGGGTTCATGTCTCTGCGTAGATACCTACTGTCCTGTCTAAGACGTCTCTTTTTCTTTGTGAATTTCGCCAGATATCTGCAGAAATATTACATCAAAAAATTTAAGATAAGCCAAAAAATTTTACGTCTCACAAGTTCCGAAAATTCCTCATTATGCCTTATTAAAAGTTAACTTATTTTAAGTACGGAAACACAAGAGGAAGCGTCACATGAAAAAAACGTCACTCCAGGCAAGGACGGCCGCTTTCCTTCTCACTTGCAATTAACTGTTCACAAATCATTCGATGCCATATGGTCTGACCTGATGGGAAAGTCTTTAAAGAAATAACAATCAAATCGCTAGGCCCAATGTACGGTGCTTTCACTAAGAAAACTGGAATTATTTACCCAGTCCTGGAAAGAATTTTACGATTCAGTTACTGTAAACATAAATTTCGTTTCACACGTTCAAAAATATTTTGATTTTTCGGTGAGATGTAGTCAGAATCTTCATCATCGACAGGGAGAAGGGCGTTTTAGAAATAAATTTTGAGTAAACTGAGCAGGGAAAATATGTCATATAAAGCAAGGTGTGTAACAACGCCACTTTAATTGTCAGGTTGATTCATGGATAGGCAAAATGTTAAAAAGAACCGTAAATTTGGTATCCTTATTTCTTGTCTTACCGATTTTGTGACCTATGGGTGTGACGCTAGTGTCATCTCACTCATCAGTCAAAACATCTGAACCTATCGCTACTGTTTGTTACACTTGAGAGACCAAATATTTGGAACACTGTGGAATGGGCACAATGCCATTCCTACCGTTTGTGTTTACAGGATAAGAATTTACAACTCTGTGATAATTTACTAAACATTGTCAGCTAGATATAGGCTCTATAATGACTGCAGATTGTCTGAGATTAAAGATACCTTTTCGGGCAATTCCGCTACTTGGTATTTCATAAACAATTTCGTAAGTATTTTATAATTTTAAAGGAAGGTACAAATTAGAACACAGGTTTGCTTATGCCATAACAGTGACAGAACTTTTTCCGGGCCCCTGAAATCATATTGGAATAAAGAAGTAGGCAATTACTGAAGGAAATATCGTGGAAGGACATCAGGAAATTTACATTATTCAAAATTATTCACACAAGCGTGAAGGTATGCTACCACTCTAAGAAATTCAGTCTGTCTTCTGCTTTCTGCAGTCCACCCTCACAATAAACATGTCATCCCAGAGACAGCATTTTCTGCATGCAATGCCTCATTTTATCCAGTAAAGCCGGGGACATCTACTCTAGTCCAGAAAACCCACAGCGCTGTGAGCGTACCAACTTGCTTTTGACCTCACGTTGACCCAACAACACATCATCCGCATTGTCATCAATCTCCTTTGTTGACCTTCTAACAGCACCAAAAGTGGCAAGAAATCCAGCAAAAATTACCAAACCAGGAACCGTAAAACTACGTTTCCTACTTGAAATTTATACTTTCCGTAGGCAGAAAATCTTCCTTTTCTTCGAAAAGAAGAAAATCCCTCACCTCAAGGGCAAGAATTTAAGGTTAACAGGAAGAGGGGTGACATTCATTGCAGGCGGCTGCTATAAAAACGAAAATGTGAAGGGACTGAGTGCGTTCATGTTAGGTCTGGTGCCGTGAGAAAGAAGCGGCCAAGGAAACAATGTGAATTGTTATTTGTGGACATCACATGCAGAAAATTGTGTTTTAATAACAAGTGGGAGTGACGCGTGTCTCTTGGTCTTGGCGATTTCTTTAATATTTCTGTCATGCTAAGCAATCTAAAAGTTATTTAACTTTAATTCAGATTTATTGTTTTAAGTCTACTTTCAGAGCATGTGATGCCGTGCTCAATTTTGTATCGAAAATTAAGAAGTCGCCTTTTTAAAGTATCGTTTACTTTTAAAATGTATTACCATTACTTTACTTAAGAAATTTATTGTAAATTTCTTGGTTTAAAATGTACTGTATCAAGCATGGGGCATGGATATATCACATTGGATATTTCTGCTTTGTAGAGAAGCGAGGTATAATTTAACCGTTAAAGTGTAGACGATATCCACGAAACAAACACAAAAATATCTCATGAATCTTCCTGAAGATTGGCAAAGGTCAAATAATATTTGAAACGGCATTTATAAATCAAAATTGTACGCACAAAGACATTCAAAATAGATTAAATTCGGGGAACTGTGTTCAGTATTTCTGTACTTCCAATTTCTATCGACAAATATGGAAATTAAAAGTGCGGAATTATAATTTTGACAGTTTTTTGTATAAGTGTCTAAATCTGTCGCTCAAATTAAAGGAAAACAGGCTGAGATTACTGGAGAACATGGTGTTATTTGGATCTGGAGGGGGGGGGGGGAAGGAATGTTGACTAACATTAGGCTGGAGTAAACAGCATTACGAGAAGCTTCGTGTTTTAAACCTTCGTAAAACATTATAAGATTTATTCAATCAACCAACATGCTTCGGTTGGATATTTATTTTACCTTGGAGTAAAGAGAAACGCGTACAGCGTTTTGGTTGGAAAGCCTGAAGAAAAGAGGCCACTTGGAAGGTACAAGAGTAGATAGGATTGCAATATTGAAGTGTATGTTAAACAAATGTGATAAGAGTGCGTAGCTGTGTTAATGTGACTCAGGGCGCGGAGACGTTGGAACACGGTCTTGAGTTTCGAATCTCTTCAAATATGGGTAAATTCTTGACTGTATTAGGACCTGTCACCTTCTCAAAATGATATCTTCTAAATGAGGTTGCAATGTGATCAGATGCAGTTATATCTGGTGGTAGAACAAATGCAAAATCCTATTTGCTTTTAATAAAATTATGTAATTCTTGTATGTGATATATAGCTACAATACCAAATCATCATTTTTATGTATGTGTTACTCGTAAATACTAAGGTTTGGTGTTTATAGTTTTTTCTATTCGACGTTAAGATTATTTTGTAACAAGATATAAATCTCAGCATCGAGTAATTGTTAATCACAGATGTGGAGTTTTAATTTTTGGCTTTTTTACAGAGCCTGATGTTTGCTTATTGAAAGCCGAATCGCTTATATGTAGCTGGTTTTTATAGCATTAAAATACATGTCTTGTTCTATGGATAAAGACTAAATATATTTCATTCCTACACTACTTAGGCTGTTATAGATCATATCTTTCTAGTGACAATTAGAATAAGCCCCATAACTACCTGCAGATTTTAGACAGAAGAAGATAGGCCCTTTTACATACAAAAGTAAGACATTTTAGAAATTCTATAAAAGTGCGCTTTCCTAACATCATTGTATTTATTTCTTGTAAGTGTGATGATGATGATGATGATGATGATAGGGACGTAAGGAGCAGAAATAAATAAATATCACTGGAGGTGTAGACGTTGTGTATACCATGCGTAACATTACTGTGTGTAACGAGGAAATGAGAAAAGGTAACCCACTGTAACGAATGAAGCTTAGTTTTGACTGTTGACAGACGTGGAACCAGCTGACTGGAACACTTCCTAAGGAGAATGTAAACAGAATCCTGTACCTGTATATTGATGGAGTATGAACCAAAAGGAAGAGAAATGCTGGAAGACAAAAGAAACTAACGTACATGGCAATGGGAGAGATCGAAAAACCTGTATTTTGACGCTACAGATGATTATAGTGATAACCATCATGTTCTTCTTTGTCATATTGTCCTGAAATATTCTAATAACATTCTCTGATTAATGAATTATTTACTTTGTAATATACACTTACCTAGGGACAATGGCAGTAACACGAAGAATACAGTAGAATGCACGACACGTGGCAACATGTTAGCCCTATCTGGCACCTGCCCCGTTACTGAGATACACTCACAGCTGCCTCTATCAGCAAAATTGATATTTCACACAAAGCCAAAGATTATCCACACCGTCCAGTCAGATGACGTGTTGTGCACTTCAAGGCATTGCCAGCTGATATAGCCGTGAGGCAAGTCAAGTGTTGTTAGTAGGCACGATAGGCAATGTGCTTTTGACGTACACTGTGGTATCTTCGGATCTTTGCTCTTCTTAACGCAAGTACCAGTTATGTAATTTTGCTTGAAAGAAATTTCGCAGCGACAAGTGACACGAATATTAAAAGAGTTTCCATGGACACACAAAACGTGTTCTATTTTGTATTGTTGAGTTATATATGGTGCTGTGAGCATATAAAGCTTACTTAGGCCTTCATACAAAGTGCCTGACAATTTGTCTGGTTTTAAGCAGACTTGAATTTCCACGACTGATTTTAGCAGAAGACCTCAATATAACATACGACGAGAAGTATTCCTATGGGCGCCGAGTTGATACATGTGGATGGTTAGAAGGATGGACATTAAGACGATAGCAGTCGCTTTTAGAATCTTTGCGTATGCGCCTCGAAATATTCAGGGCCTTGCAGATCTACACCTCCAGGAACTTTATCTCCCACTTTGTGAGATAAAAAGAGGGCTGTGTGTTATCTAATGTTATCAATATTGTAGATTGGATTTTGTGACGTGTCCGAACTTCTTTCATCACTTGCAAACTATTATCACAGCTGATAGCTAAAACTCACTAAGATTGCTGTTTTTCAGGTTCCGAAAGAATGTCTTATCAGCTACATTTTCCGCTTTCTCATTATTAATTAATTAACTGTTCCTCTTTTTGTGTTCTTCTTTTGTTAACTGGTCGAGCTCCAGTACACAGTCAACAGCACATTCTCACTCAACTGTAAAGTGCAACCCTAGTGTAACGGTAAATGAAAGTTCTCCCTGAAGATGACTCAGCAGGGTCGAAACATGTAGGAGTGTGTTACGATTGATGTTAAAACTCTCTTTGTGCATTTGTTGGTGATCAGCATTTTTGTATTTTTGTCACAGGACTATGATTTTGTCGTCTTTCATTAAGAAATAAGAACAAACGGTAACTATGTCCATGTTTTCTGTTATGAAACTATTTAGGCAGACAATTTCACGGGTGACGTAAGCTCATTGCAAAACAAGTAAGATTTAAGCACGCTGTCTCTTAAAAAGGACAGACAGTTTTGTCAGCTTCCACTTTTGAGTTTAGTTTTGCCACGTCTTTCATGCCGTACTTGCCTGCAACCTTTATGGTCTCATCATAGAAGTTATTTCGCACTGGATTGAGGATATATTGTTGCATCGATAAGCCGAAAAATTTAACGCAGCTATTTTAATATCTTTTAAGTAATAAATAATTCTCCCTTAAAACAAATTTGGTAAATGAATCTATCTTGTCTTAAGAAAACAAGTGGTTAAAAATTGTTTACACGCAAACCAGGCACTGGAGGGGATCCTGAACTCTTCGAACCCAACTTCCAATCTAATAATCCATATCTATACAGTTCGTTTAATATTTCTCTCCCATAAGCATGCTACTGCAGTGCAAGTGACATGCAAATTTAAGCATTTCATTGTTCTGTATCTTCCGAAATCTTTAACATACTTCACCCCCTTAGGTTTAAATGTTGTCTTAATAGCCTTTTCTTAGAGAACCTGTGTTTGGCAATGCTTTTCATATTTCTAGAAAAAAACTGAAAAACCCCTTTTATGCCCACCTGTTCTGGCTTACGGGTTATTTATATTTGGGCTGGATAATGTATTTGACTCAAATTTAAATTTCATTCTTAATAAAGTTAAATCCAACCTGTTGACACCACAAGTATGCAATATGTGCTCCAGCTAGGTTGTATAATATTAAATAGTTACGAGTACATGGTGATGGGTAGCGACTGAAAGTAGAGTAGCGAATATCGATTACTGCGACTCCAAGGAATGGAATCGGTTCACAAGCGAAGCGATATATCGATCCCGTGTTGACATAATCGCCAAGATTTGGGATCGTGATGTTTTCGCTGTGCGTCTGTTGCATGCCGCTAAAGACAGGCGATTCCAGTACTTGTTTATGAACAGCCAGAGACTCGTGCACAGAGAAACGCTGGCAATACCCAGCAGATTCTCCGTAAGATTTTTGTGACACTGTATCACACCTGGAATCCTTTGACATATGTCAACTACAGGATGTTTTATTTTATATTATTATTTTCAGCTCGATATCGTGAACTAAGTTTATAAAAGAAATGATTCCAGAAGAATTTTCTGCCTTCATCATAGAAGAATGTCCTTGAATCTGCTGGCGGTCTATGATTCAAATGGGAGTTCTATGGTGTAAATATAAATTTGAGAAGACGAGCTGTAGGACACTGTGTCTGGAATCTTCATGACTGTACTTCAGCATTAATAAAATGGGTTCGTAAACATGCCACATATTATTCCCTTTATTTAGTCAAATTTTTGAAGACGTAATATGTAGCCCAAAGAGGCAGATATCTGTTCAGGTGCTAAGTGCAGTAGAGACCTTCTTTAAAGCAGCTGGCCCATCAGGCAGAAAACATAATATTATGCTACTCAGAGGAACAAATATTTGATGTCACTATTTTGGGATCAAGCCAATCCCAGTGGTAGCGCCGTCTGACGCATGGGTCTGCGGCCGCTCGCTTGCTGGGACTGCGGGTTCGAATCCCACCTGGGCATAGATGTCTGTCTCTTGTGAGTGTTGTGTTATGTCAAGTAGACGTCCCTGCGTGGGGTTGATCACTCGCTCAGAGGCGTCCTGCTGAGTGTGGTGTGTCTCAGTGTGATCACAATGCCTCGATAAAGAGGAGGCCCTGACCCACTAGGGGCTGTTGCGCCGTGGAAAAGACAACTGGGATCAGTCACTGGCGAAATTTATGAAGGAATATTTATGTAGTCCAGTCACGCTTGTTCCACGTGAATGCTGTGCAACAGATCTGGGTTATTATCAAAGAAAAGAAAAGGGCTCAAAGAGATACTTTTAACAGTTGTTTTGTTGAATTCGAATTGTAATTAGAAATTCCGTGACTATGTATCTAAGTCGAAAAGAACTTCCTGTGTTTTCATTAGTAATGTTGCTAATATTTTAATGTACTAATATTTAACAAACTAAAAAAATATTTTCTGTCTCTGTATACGACAAATAAGTTTGCAAATATGGATTTCACAAAAGTAGCATTGTCTGAATTGAATGAAAATCAAGGCTTGTAAAATTTCAAAGACTCTCAGATCACGTGTAATCTTACTGCAGATCAGGATACACGCTTATCGCTTTTAGATGTCGTAATTTCACAGTTAACACGCAGATGGCAGAGAGCTTCAGTAATGTTTATCTGGCTTCGAATAATCGATAAGTATTTAAGAAAGGGCAGGAATTTGCTACCTGTAGAAATTAGTGTATTCAATATAAAGAGATAATATCAAACGTCAGTTAAAATATTCCTTATGTTTAAAGCTGAAAGGAGTATGTTCTCATTTCTTCGCGATGATATTACAAGAGTCTTATTAACTTATTTATACTGAGTGCATCAGATTGAGCGTAAACCATTAATCCTCAAGACGTACTGTAAATGGAATGCCCAAAATTTGCTTTTTCATATCCAGAACACGAGATTTATTTCCCAGACTTTGCTGAATCAAGATGCTCGTATACATAAGTGTTTTTATCAGACAGTAACTCTCAGAACAAATATATACATTTGTGTTTCGAAGTAACATTCAAAAGTAGGAACCTTAAATAGCAGTCAGGTTTGTAGTTTTTGTGTGGCATTACATGCACATCATTAACAAGTAATGCTTAAAAGGATGTCACCCCATTGTGTTGTTTATAACAAAAATCAAATCTGTCAAAACACAGCTAAATTCCATTTATTGTACAGAACTACATGTTTCGACCTATTTCAGGCCATTCTTAGGTTCACAATTTGTGTTTTAAACATACTGAGGAAATAATATAAGTCCGTGAAATGTGCATGTTACAGACTTATGTTTCCTTCTCCGTATGTTTTAAACACAAAATTTGAACCTGAGAATGACCTGAAATAAGTTCTGTATAATAAATGGAATGTAGTTGTGTTTGAAGAGGTAACATTATTACAATTAAGTGCTCCACACAAAGCAATTTAAATGTTAAAAATCACAAACATGCTTATTTTATCGAAATATTTATCAGTTGATTAAGGTTAATAAAATTTGAGTTGTTAGGCTTTTATGTTTAATTATTGATGATATAAAGCAGATACTTTTTTGCCAAAACACACATTTTGTGTAGTTAGTACCTTTCAAGTATATATACGATCTACTCTAAAATATTCACTACCCAGGGAACCTAAAAAGTTCCGTCTGAAAGAGATGTTACATATGGATTTCAATGAACACTTTTATCCGTGCAAGTAGAGGAATTCGAATGACAAGGGAGAATACAACAGTTGCAAACGTGTGTGTATTTTTCTAGTGGAAGAACTAATGGGAAATAAATTGGTTTGTAGTCAAAGCCATCATGAATGTCGTTCTTGATTTCCAAGATAAAGAAGTTTAAGGGAGGAGAAAATGAATTATCTAATGTGCTAGATAAACTGTGTATTTCACTACGAAGCCAGAAAAGGTAGTATTATACGAAACAAGAATATGACTGTTACTTTGGAATGTGTGTAGTCGGCGAACTAACAAAAATGTGCTGGATATTGTAATAATGTTCTTTTACGTAAAAGATGTAACTGAAGCTAAACCTCAATACAAGACCTTGAATAATTAGGAAATTTCAAATGTGCCATTACAAGTTACGCACAACAAAATCATCACAACGCATTTCGTTGTTTTCGTATAGGAAAATGTGGACTTACACTTTATTTACGCACAATCAAATATCCAAGAAAACCCTTTCGTGCAACTTCACGCAGAGTTGGGACAAAAATCCTCCACTCGGTGTTATTTTGCATTGCGAGATTCTTGAATTTATTACTGTTATTGCATCTCATTGTACTTCTGCTGCTTCGAGAGCTTTTTATGGTACAAATGTTTATGTTGGTATTAACAGGCGTCTTTTTTGGCTTGAGTGGTTAACGTGTAAAATTTTCATTTTCTGAAAAAGAGAAGGACATCATTGATCCACTATCCATCGCACTCACAATGCGTCCCACAAGAATACAGCATTTTAGCAGTTGTGTTCCGGTGTGAAAAGCAGATGAAGATTTGAGTTGAGTGAGGAAGATTTGGATGTTATTTTATACTGATGAGCTTAATAAGGCGTAAACATCACCCGCCATTGTTAAGTTATTAAACTGAACAGCGTGAAATAAATGGAAGCATAAAGTTGATGACGGAGGTGGAAAAAAGGAACAAAATACTTTGAACCTACAATCCGTATTTTGATGTACACATTCAGGCTTAGATGTCGGTTATTGCTAAGATGATGGTTTTCTGCGTTATTACGCCATATACAATAAAAGCATTTGTTCAGTCACTCTGAAATGGAGGCGGCACTTCCCTCGAAATGTTGGAAAGAAATTATTATCCTTAAAGTTATAATATGCAGAAGACCATCATTTCTAGCCCTGTACTGCGGAAGGTTTTGTAGGTTTCTAACTTTTCCTACCTGAATTTCCTCTAGTGCTTCAAAGCAGACAGCCCGCTTTCTCTGACGCAAATCTGCCTCCCTGTTAAGGGACAATACTTATTCTCCCATCTAATTCGACGCTATGAACCTCAGTAAGCTTCGCTTTTTAACTGCTTACGCTCCATCTAAGTTTTATTAAGCTACGTTGAAGTCACCCACCTATTTCAACTGATGAGTCAACTAGCCAGTCTTGTTGGTTTAGGCCCTCCTGGGGCTCATGGACAGATTCTTGTCTGCCCGTAATTTTACTGCCTGTGAGTCCTGTGGTGCCCTCTCTGCAGATTGCGCGGTACTCTATGTTATCGTGGACCAACTTCTTTGTCAGTCGTGCGTCTTGACGTGTCTCTACATATTTGGTGGAACTCTAGATACATATTTACAAGTATTCGTATTTAGTGAATACTTATGTGCATATATTAAATGCTTAAATCTATGTACTGTACACTTCATACAGGATTTCCATCACTACAAGCCTTGTATAGTAGTTATGCCTTACCTTACTTAGCTTTTGCTAAAACGGCAAGTCGCTTGAACATTTAGAATATTGATTGTCGCCAAACATCTTGTACTAAGCTACGGATTGCTGTTCCACTTTTGTATACTGCTGCGTTAAGCAGTTGTTGCGAATAGGTCCAGCAGATTCCGGAAAGCGATAGCTACTGTGGCATTATGTACACTGTGTTGTAAGTTGTTCCAGTAATAGGAACTTGACGAGAATACGGCAGCAATAAATGTCACTAAAAAGTAAAACTGGATCGTCAATATTTCAAAAAATTTCCACACGACAGTAAGACGTTTTACTGGTCTTAGGAGCATTTGAAGAAGTTTCTCTTCCACTGCTGGTGCACAGAAAGATTTTATGCCTGACAACTCCCCTAGAGACTTTCAACTGGTTTTATATGGGCGCATATATATAAATCAATAATTTTACGTAAGTTCTCTTTATATAATTTAAACTCTTCTCCACTAACACTGCAGAACAGTAATAGTACAAAACATCAGCATAACAACCTTTAACCACTAAGAACACTAAAGATATGCTCAGAATTCATTAACATAAGTTCCTACACATGGAATATAAGGTTACAGCGGCAAGAGAAGCCGATCCCAGTGGCCGCGCGGTCTAAGGCTTGGGTCTGCAGCCGCTCATTTGTTGGAATTGTGGGTTCGAATCCCGCTGGGGGGATGGATGTCCGTCTTGTCTCTTATGAGTGTAGAGTTTTGTCAGACAGAGGTCTCTGCAACGAGATGATCACCCTTCCAGAGTAGTGCTACCAAGTGCAGTGTATTGCGTCAGTGTGAGCGTGAAGCCTCGATAAAGAGGAGGCTCGTTGCGCCATGGAAAAACAAGAGACGCCCTTCAAATACACCAACTAGGGGAAATCAATTCCACATACTACCTCACCCACAAACTCCTCATTATAATTAACAGTATGCGACCAAATTAAAGTAGGCCTAATATTTTTGTGGATCTGAGACACTTCTATGAAACAACAATGCACATTCAAAGAGTTTTCGTTAGTGGCTCTCTAATGTTTGAAGCTACATGACATATGAAATGAAACACAAAAAAGGAATAAAATTTGCTATTGGACTGTGCTTATTGTTGCCTCATCTCTTGCTTGAAAACGTAGATTCAAATGCTTAAACGTGCTATCATTTTACATATTATTTTTATGTATATGAACCTGGGCCTCTTTTGTTATAGAAAGAATATTAGATGCTGATAAGAACACAGTGCTAAAGAAAACCGTGTAATTCAGAGATTCATAATGTATTTTCTTTACCATTTATTGCTGCTGGGGTCGAATCAAGAAGAGTGAGACAGGCGTGGCAAGTGGATCTCAGGTGGGACATGAGGACGTCAGACGAAACTGAAGAGAAATTATGCCACGGAAGAATTAGGCATAGATGGGAGGATAAGACTAATTATAGTGAATAATAAACGGGTAATGTTCGAGGGATTAGAGTGGATTTATCCTGTTCGTTATGGGGTCAGGTGGCAGGTTCAGTGGTGATTTCTTATTGAAATTGTAATAAAAATTCATGTTCCAAACAACGAGGGACTATCTCATCTTGTTGAAATGTTAAGTCCTCAAAATGAACTCTGCTATATGAAGCCACTTCTTTCTTGTGTTGCGTTTGAATTACAAAGGCCTATGATATTTTAATTTATTCTGTTTTCCACTTTAAACAAATCGTTTAATGTCATATTTATGAAATTTCGATGGACCCACAAAGCAGGCACAGACCTTCCGCTAGTGCCAAATTTAGGAATGTTTAATCTGTACCTGTTTCCCCTATATGACTTCATGGTAAGAATAATCATACCTGTTTACAAAATAGAAACCCTACTCTATTACTTACCGGTCTCATCATAAAAATGATCACCATTTTAACTATTATCGTATCATTCAAGTGAAATCCCTCGCGCGATGAGGCAACATGCATTGTCTAGCTATGATCTGTTGTTTTAATTGACAGCCAGGCCGAATGACATTCTGTTCCATTTTGTGCTTGACTGTTTTGATGGCTTTATGTAGGGCACGCGGTAACTGTGATGTAACTGACTGAGCGATCGAATGGATTTATAATGTAACTGACGGTCCTGGTCCCTTGTCCACGTCACTGTGCAAAATTACCATTCCAGTTCAATGTATAAGCAGAGTAACACAATAACATAGGATTTTTTAGTCCAAAGCAACTTTAACTTTGCTTTCAATTTGTCTTTTAATCGTAGGTGTTCTGACATTCCTAAGAAGCACCTACCGAAACTGGTCTAATAGCACGTCCTTTGGTACTTTCGGCTATCCGTCTGTACTCTCGAGACCTTCTAACGGATTTCCGTTAAATATGGGGCTGAACACTTTTATGAGAAATTATACTTCAGTTTCGATTTTGGTTCAAATCGAACGAACATTGGACACTTTATATGATAAACTGCAATAATTTTTGGAGAGCATTCCCAGCGTAATTCGCTGTGCACTTTAACAGAGCCCAAAGTATTTTGAGTAAAATTTGTACAAGAGAAATGTGCGCACGTCTCTTGCTCAGTACATTTTTCCATGAATTTTAATGTTTTGAAGGAACTTAAAGAACACAGAGTCTCTTTCTACCTTTATAAAAATCCAGGATGTTTCCGAAAATACTTCTGCTTACCTTCTTACGGAAGGAAAAAGAATAGCTTTGCATGCTTTCACGTGGCTTTCCAAAGGTCTGTCTTATTCTTTTAGTGAAACAAAGTACGTACGGATTTTAAGCTTACAGAAATACTAAATGACTTTCTTTAGTATTTGCTGTAGCAGTTAAGAACGAAAAATTAATGGGATTTGTTTATTCATTGTCGGATTCAGAGAAAACAGCATAATGAAGAGCTTTATAATGAGAGAGACGTGGCATGTGACGCACTTGGAGGAGGAGAGAAATGCGTACATTTTTCTGGTGGGAAAACTGAAGAAATGAAACCACTTGGAAGACCCAGGCGTAGGTAAGAATCTATCCTTGAAAGGATGTTAAAGAAATAGCATAGGGCGTTGGGGACAGGGACTTAAAATTTCTTGATTATTTGAGGCTATAATGCTTTCACAAAAATAACTGCTTTTGAGTTACGTAGAATTTTCGTAGAGTGAGTCATGCCGTTGTGATGGTCGAATAGACAAGGAGGTGGACCGCTCCTTTGTTCATTTATCTAGTTAGATTAGGCTTTTATTATACAATCTACATTAATTTGACTTTGTTTTTTTACGCGAAGTGTTTGTTGTGGTCATCATTACATATTTTCAGTTCGCATTATTTCTGCCTTGATATATTTGATATGCCAAATGTACAAAAACACATACTGAAATGGGTTTATCATTATATTGCTTGAAATCATGATTTTTGCACTATTTTATAGTATAGTGTTAAGAGCTGGCGTTAAAGAACGACAATTCGATGCAGGACAGTTTGCCCCTACAGAGTACGTCTTGCCTTAAGCGTCAATAGCCACAATTTTTAGGAATGGGTAAAAGAAAATTGTGGCTGCACTGTCGGCTGGACTTGAATGCGAACGGAATGCAACTTTATTTTAGGCCTATATGCAAATACTTTTTGTCGGTGTATTGCTCTTCCATACCTTTACTTACATATGTTCATATATATATATACATATACATATATATATAGCATAAAGTTCAGCCTCATATATAAGCCTACAGTGTATCAGATTTGCAAGATGAATTAAGCAGTGTGGAATCAGGTAATATCAAAACCTCCGGCCCTTCTCGTGGCAATAAATGTAACTCCTGCCAGTTACCTGGTTTTACAGTCGTGAAGCAGGTAGGGGCAGAACGCGCTGAACATCCAAGTATTCCTTTTCTGTGTATCTCACAACTTTACGACGCTAGGCCCCTCCCAGATTGCTCCTGATGATCTGAGCCATTTGACCTGACCTCCCAGCCATGTCCTCTCCTTTTCCTGCCCCCTGGTCTGTCGGGGTCAATGGAGGGCGGAAGAAAAAACACATATACACGCACATACTCTCTCGCATACACAGACAAATACCATCGTACACGCAAACACCTTCATACGCAAACACAGGTGCGCGTAAGACAAAAGACACACTGAACATACGTGTACATCGACGTAAACACACACCAACACCCTGACACACACAGACTCGCTCCCTTATTTGCAGATATCGACAAAAATGGACACAGAGGATCATTCAGTCACAAAATTTATCGGACAGGCTAGCACACAATGAAAAACACAAAGACACACCAAAGCACACACAAGCGCGCGCGCACACACATACGCACATACACAATCAGGCAAGTCATAAAAATAAAAAATAAACATGAATGACGCAGGGACATACAGAAATGCGTGCATAAACACACATACACACACACACACACATATTCCAACACCAACTCAGTGCGACACACTCATACACATTAAAACACAGCCCCAAGCCGACGCAAACGTATATACATGTAAACATACACACACAGAAGCACGCAACACAAAGCAATGCACAACTCTGGAGTCTCTTCAGCTGAACACAGTGGGCGAGAATAGGAATAAATAATGGGCCGAGCGCTGGCAGTCCCGATGCACGGAAGCCTTTTACAGGCCCTTTTTGCCCCGTAACTATTTCCAAGTCATGAGAGCCCTGCCTTTTAAGAAAGTTCCGGATCGCCTCCAGACTTAGACCTCTGGTGTCCTCAGGGTCCAAACGGAAGGAATCCAGGTAAGTATATCTGAGCGTCGCCAAGGTTTCATACTCACAGAACATGACCTGAGGTCTCCTCCTCTGTACCGCACCTCCTACACAGGGGGACTGTCTGTCAGCCCCATTATGTGGAGGGGTCTTCTCAGTGTGATATTTCCGGTAAGAACGCAAGTAACTACCCTGGATTGCGTCCTGTTAGAGGACAGTGGCGTGGTCTTAGCCGCAGTAAGACGGCCCAAGGTTAACTCTCGAGTCTGTCTCTGAGTGCCGATAAGAACCTGCCATAATATTATGTGCTGTTTGTCCAGCCAGCACTCATTCTCTTTATACTCTGCCTCGAGTCCCCGACGGCAGGCTCCGGTTCAACAAAATGGCGAACGGAGCCCTTCTTTGCGAGCTCATCGGCAATTTCATTTCCATCGTATTCCAGAATAACCGGTGACCCAAAACAGTCCCAGAGAGTGGTAGGTGGAGATATCCTACGACGCACTTTGGCACTGCCGAACCAATGGGGACGACATTTAGCTGCCTATGGGCCTTTGAAAGCTGCTTGGTTGTCACTGCAAATAATAAAGTATTACGCTAACATCAGTTTGAATTTCATACACACAAGCGAAATAGCATATAACTCGGCCTGAAAACTGTCACATATTTTCCTAAAGAGATGCTGAGCTTTCTACCCAAGGATTGCTCAGAGTCAGGCGCAAGCCTCCTCCCGCCTTTCTGGACCCATTTATACTAGACGAGCCCTTTAGCCACAGATGGGGGGACAGGTCCCGTGGTCCGCTCCTGTCTAGTCAATATATTAACCCTACACTTGATTTCAAAGTTATATGCTGGTCTCATAGTATCGTTTCTCATACTGAATGTGGGATCCGATTTTTGAAATTGCTTTAATAGAGTACTATGACCATAATCGTGGTAGAGGTAAGCCCAGCACCCCAGACTCCAGGGTCGATGGGCAGCTGCCGTCCCTTTGCCCTCAACCTCCAAATCAATTGGCGGAAGACAAGCGAATACCTCCAAGGCACTTGTTGGTGTAGTGCACGTAGCCCCCGTAACCCTATTGAAGCAAGTCTTTGGATTCTACTTAGCCGGTTCTTGGTACTGGTTGTATGACAGCCAGGAACCTCGTGGGTTACCGCAAGCCATGTGAATGTCGCTGTAGCTTGAGAAACATTGTGTAGGATTACAGGAGGTAATGTAATGGGAGAGGGGGTTAAGTCACAAACATAAAAATTTAAAATTAGAACTTGATATTTTGGCTGTTTGCTTTACACTATTTATTTACACGTGGTTTAATTGATGACGGTGTCATAGCATTAACAAATAAGAGAGGGAATTAGGTACCGGTATTTGTGTAGTAAATAGAGGTATATTGTTGTCTGTGTGTCCAGTAGTAAATCTCCATCAAAAGATCATAAACAAACCTTCGAGGAATTTGAATTCATTTCTGTACATATTTCTTTTTAGTCTTGCCAATTTTTGAAGATACCTTTTCCAATGCCTTCAGAACATTTTCGAGGAACTGCATCTGAATGGTAATGTATGTAATATGTAGTCGATAAGGGTCCGTATTTCAAGTCGTGGAATGAGCTTGAAGAAGATGACAAGATAAACTGGTTGTTTGACTATTACCACATTTAAAAATTAAAAATGGCGGGTTTGAGACATGGCGGCTTAACACCGTACTGTCTGGTAGTCTGTTTTGGGTTAGGTTAGTAGCCTGTTTCGGCATTTAAAGATGGCGGCATATTTAAAATTTTAAAATTAACGGTTATATTTTAAATATTCAAAAATGGCGCGCTTATACGTGACAGAATGGCGGTACATATAAAACTTCAAAATTAGAGGCAATAACTTAAAAATTAAAAAATTGGAGCTCTTTAAACATGGCGGCTTGGCATCGTACTGTCTGGTAGCTTGTTTAGAGTTAGGTTAATGAGCTATATAGACATTTGAAGATGAAGGCTTAACACCGTACTTTCTGGTAGTCTGTTTAGGGTTCGGTTATTCACCTCTCTATTAATTAAGGGAAAGGATTTTTATTTCAAGCAACTTTATTAATATAATTATATTAATCAATTTAATTTATATTATAATTACATAAATTTAAGTTAATTTACGTAATAATTAGATCAATAAAATTAATTACATCTTAAATTCCATTGACCTTGAGAGTTGGGATTTGATTACATGGGTTGTCACTTCCGGTCCCCAAGTAACACCAATCCTACCCATGTTTCAGCAGGTATACCGTAAGGACACCACACATGTTAAAGAACAGGCTAGTGCTCAAAATGGGAACCCGGTCCCTCAGGAGAGGCGAGGCATTAGAAGCGGCTGAACAAACACCTGAAATAGAATTACATTACAGTGCCCACCATCATGTCGTGAAAGTAATACTGACTGCGATAATTCGGTTATAAGTAGGAAATCAAGATATGAATTATTCGGAGAAGCTTTAAGTGGGGGAGAAGAACAGCAGGGATTATGAAAACCCCACAAAACAGACTTGTGTATTTCGATTTTGGAAATGATGGAGAAGGATCATAAGAACGGAAAAGATCGAAGCAGAAAGATAAGGAGGAAATTCTAGACGAGTTAAAAGGGCATTCAGTAGATTTAGCTAAAATTTACAACACCGACATTGATAAGTTAAATGAAAGAATCACAAAGCGTATAGAGACAAAAACTAAAAAATTTCACAAATTTAGCATCCGTTATGGAAGGAGCGCAACAGAAAATACCAGTTTTGAATAGTAAATGTCAGACTTTAAATAGTAATGACAATGAAAGTGTATCCGAAACCGAATTAAGCCATGCGTTATTTTATAAGAAATTAATGTGGCACGGATCAAATTTAGAGAATAATATGTGGGAAATCGGACAGGAAATTTTTAAATGGAAGGAGGTGTATTTACCCAAGAAATTAAACAACAATAAGAAGGAGGTAGAAAGCAACATTAATAATATTCAGGCAGAGATTATGAATCTCAAAGACAGGGAGTGATTGTAGATAATCTGCTTATGAAACACATTAGCGGAGATGAAAATATCTTGGCCGACAAAATAATTCGAATTCCAGCAGGCTTGTGTGAGCGTGAAACTAGAGATCTGTCTAAGGAGAAGCGCATTTTGGTGGCCGCTATAAACTTAAGTATTAAAGTCTCTGTGGGAAGAAGTCTTAAAGACTTCTCGAAGTACCAAGCCCGTGACAAAATACTGCACGAAATAGAGCAATCCAAATTGTAAAGAAAAACCAAAAAAATTCAAGTAAAATTTCATGGTGCAAAATGACACATTATGTAGCAAGGATAGTCACATCTACCACTATTGGACACCTGTCCTTCCCACTGATCTCGAAATCCCTGTGATGAGATATGTACATACATCCCTGGGACATTTGGGTACAGAAAATGCATTGCTCAGTTTGCCAACACTTTTCTTGTAAAAAGTTAAAAGTTCATTTCTCGACCCGATAACTGCCAGAGTGTTAAGCATCCAAGCAGAAGTTACGCAGCGGATAATTTAAGTCCTTCTTTTTCAAAGCCAGCTGACATTTTGTGCGTTTGACTTTTATGAGCCATTACCTTTGGACGCTTTGGTTTTCGATATATTTTTGTATGTTTTTATCTGCTTTCAAAATTTGCAGCGGTGTACCCATTGAAAGCAGCAACAACCAAGGCTTGCCTAAACAAAATTTTAAATGATTATGTGGTTAATGTGACACAACCTAAATGCCTTTCTTGCTATAGTGGTACTCAGTTGGCAAGTCAGATTTGGAAAAATAATTTGGCAGAAATGAATACAGAAGTTATGTTTTCACCACTCATCATCCCAGTCCAACCTAAGCCAAATATGTAGGAAGGATTTCGGCTACTTCTGCCGTATCTACTGCCATGAAACCATAAGAAATGGCCAGATTCCTTAACTCACGCCGAAGACAGGCTAAACAGATCGTTGTCGGTTTCAACCCTCTACAGCCCTGTGGAGCTGATTTTTGATTAGGCCTATTTCTGCCGCGTTTGAAAGCTTTCTTAAGCAAGAGTCTGAGCAAAAGCCACTGGTTAAGAGCCTGCAGGAAAAGGTGCTGGAACCACACGTTAAGATGAAGGAGAAGGCGGCTCAACGAAACATGAATAAGAAGAGTGGAACTCTGAAGTGGAGTCCTCAAGTTAGGCAATATATTTCTCGCCAGGAGTCAAGAAGTATTATACGCCGTCGAAGGTATTACGAAGAAATTGAGTAGGGTAAAATGACAAAAGTTTTTGACCAGAAGGAACTAAAACCTTGTAAGATATAGAGTAAAGAAAAGCAACTATGCCTGTAGTCCCGTCGGCGTAAAGGAAGCCACAAAGTTGTAAATTTCTGTATATGAAATTAGGAACTTATTTCGTCCAAACTTATGTGCTTTTTTCAATAATAAAAGAGTATTGTCTAGTATTAAGTAAGCAACTACGAATAGGCGATTTGGTGCGCTAAACTTTAGCTGCTGTTATGGAGCATTCTGCAGGTGTATGATGTTGAAGGGTACGTTGTGACTGTAACTGAGGGCAATTCAGTGTCAGTAAATGCACGTGTATTCAAAGCCAGAGGTTAAACCTTTAAAGACGAAGCATATCTGTTTTATATATAAGGACCCAGTACGTACCGCGCAGTAAACACTCTCCGTCTCAGTTATAAAAAGCTATTAGTTAATGTTGGATAGGGAAATAATCGCTGTTTGTTCTGAGATCCATACTAAACACGTAAAGGCGACGCAAGCACCTCGTAGAATTTGTGAATATTAAAGCTGGCGGCACGTAAAGTTACTGCTTGGCTTTAAAAGGTTAATTTAGTCATAGAGCATTTGTAATTAGATATGCTGGATTAAGTGTTTGTGGATGTAAATCTCAAAATGCAGATACATTTCAAATAAAAATTAATTCTGTTTTAATATACTTATTCAGTTTATGTGAATGTTTTTGTCTCAGTGCACATTTTTGTACTTTCCTTTAGTAGTGTTTAAGTAAATGTTTTATACGTGTTTGTATTTGAGGATTGAAAGTTGAAGCTGTCATGCTCGATCACCGAAGCATATCATCTCATGTTTTTGGAGAATTGTAACAGGTCAGTGTCCGTGTTTCAAGTCTCGGACTAAGCTTCAAGGAATGAGGCGATAAACAGGCTCTTTGGTTAGTAGTCAGTTTTTTGTAATGACATATAAATTAAATCTTAAATGCACTATTCCAAATTTGGAATGCGAGGACGGGTTTAGCAGTTCAAACCTCTAACTGCTCTGCCTTGTATGTCCTTAAGATGGGCAGAGGTCTAACAACCTGATTTCTATTAAAGACTTCAAACTTGTTCCTTGTTTTAGTGACAGGTAGTCGTATGCAGTTCAGTGGTTCTTTTGTTCGGAAAGATATTTGCAAAGAATTGTGCAAAGAGTTGCTGTAATTTTGTTAATTCAGAAATAATCGCTATCTATGTGCTTGCATAACTTTGTAATTGTGGCTATTGGAGTGGCTTCATGTCTCCCCGGCCCGCCCCCCATTTCTTGAGAGGAATTCATGTTAACCGTTGAGCAAACAGCAGTACTGTTACCATGAGTCGGCAGTTTAACGTTGACGGTTAAAATTATTTGGTCAGAAGTAGTAAATTTTCACACAGTAAACTAACGTTAAAAGTAATGACAGGCGAAGCTATGAAAAAATAGCTTTTGGTATCTTGGAATACATATTTAAGTCTTTTTGGTTTTTTAGCATGAATGAACCCACCTTAATAACCTATTTAAAATGTTACTAAAATAATAGTTATTTACAATATTAAGTCAGTGTTTCAAGTATTAACTCTTGGAAAGGAACTCTTTTCGTCACGTTACATCGAAGTTTCCTTATTGAGTCCTTTATTATGCATTATTTGGTATGGATAATTTTATTTTAATTTTATAATCAAATATATCGCACGATGACAGGGGTATGCTCTATACAATAAATTTTGTTTCGAATGTGCAACCTTATCTTTTTTTCCTTTAAAAATAAATGTCCCTATAATCTCACTCTGATTCTGTATTCGCCTAAGAATTTTGACAAAATAGTAGTGGGTTTAAGAACATGTCTTCGTTTTTCTGTCAGATTTGGCCATATTTTTTAACATCTCTGTGAATTTATTTACACACTTCCGGTCTCCGAACACAAAACTACCTGTGCTTGTAGACTGTAGACTAACTTTATATAGGCCTATATATTATACCGCAAATCATGTTACCGAAGGTGGCGGAACGGGGGTGAATCACAATGTGGCCATTCGATTTTGGCAGAACTGCGTATCATTGATCAACTAACAGACTACATGGTCCACTGTATTTGTATTGAAGTGTAGACTTCTTCAGGCATTCACAAAATTCGCTCCATTTTGTGTAACTTGGAAGTTCGTACCATATTCTTTATATTTACCGCTGTGAGAATTTCATATCTTGTTATCTTTTTTCTCTCTACCTACCTTCCAAATGCCTCTTTGTTTCTGTGTCCCTCTCGCCTTTCCGTTTAGCGTCTCTTCCTTCTTTGACGAAGAAAATAATCTTGTGCAACCCCCTAGTTCTGAGTGTATTTTTTGTCTATGTGCTGCGTGCTTCAAATTTCAAATTTGAAACGTTAATTGCTTTACAACAAATAATTATATGAACCTTCGAACTTTCTTGAAAATCGACAACAGATTCGATAGAGACAAAGAGTTCAGTGACCGAGAAATCAGCTCTCAATTTCTGGGACAGGAAAGAGGTATTTGCATTGTCCGCACCCTCCAGACTGGACCTGCTTCTTTCCCAGCCTCCAATGCAATGAAAAACAGTAACTTCTGGCCTTGGATAAAGCTACTGGGGCGCGAAACGTACTACCCCTATAGATCTGATATATGTATTAAAAATTCGTGGAGCTATATCACCAGTCTTTCTTACGTTTTCATGTGGCTACTATTGAATAAGCTTATGCGGCCGTTTCTTTGTGGAATTCTGTGGCATTACTCAATTTCCTCCAATCAACAACAACATGACGGTTGCAGGAAATGTGGAAGTGCGGGCGACAGTAGAGATATTAATCGTCAGTATTAAAATTTTACGCGGCATTGGAGTTTAGAAAAGTATGTAAATTTTGTCTCTTTTTGTAACAAAATACCTTATTCCCCTTTATTCGAACACTTTATTGATAGGGTTGCAGATTAGAAATTTCAGAGTTTCTGTTTATGTAAATTGCTTCATAGTCATTCTTCCTTTCGTCGAGGTCAAAATATTATGTGCCTATAACGAAGCCAGACTTTGAATAAACCAAGTATCCCTACCTATTATTTTACATTCCTTAATTTCATATTAAACCGCAAGTGGCTAGACTTTTAGTTCCCAAGATTAGAGCGACAATGGATCCCCATGAGAAAAGCTGCTTGTGTTTTATGTGGCACACTTTGGAAGAAGTCAAAGGATAAGGCAGTGTTTTGTATAATATGTACATGAGAAACCCACGAAGCAAGTGCTTTCTCTTCTTTGGAATAATAACTGGTAATTAATTTAACTAAGGACGTAAAGACTGTAATGCTTGTCACGAAGAAATCTACTTCTATTGCGAGGGGACGCTATGGTGCTGTCTATTTACACTGTATAGTGCAAGTAAAATTTATTGTAGCCTCTGTGTGGAATAGAATTATGGCAAGACGGCAACATTTGTTGTGTAAATTTGATTATTTTGAGTCTTCGATAACCTTTCGAGACTTTGTGGGGATGATATTACTTCAGTCTTATGCACATGAACAAATTTCTAATCGTAAAATTGCTATTGCTTTAAACAATGAAGAATGGAACTTATATTTTGATTCCAATACTGGCCCCAATGTAACCACATGTATAGAAACCTCTCTGGAATCAAAAATAGCTCTTTATTGTAAGTGGGGCACGCGGTGCCGCAGTTGATTGAGGTCTGCGCTAGAAGCCGGAAGGTGGTGGGTTCGATTCGCGATGGTGTTATTTGAATTTTTCACCCTTCCGGCCGCACTACGGCCCTGGGGTCGACTTAGCGTCTAACAGAAGTGAGTACCAGGAATATACCCTGGGGGTTAAGGGTGACCGGTGCACAGGGCTAACATCCTTAACACATTCATGTGCCGAGTGTCTTGAAATCTGGGAGCTTCAGTCTCCTGGAACGGTAAAGGTCTGTCCAGGCCTGTAATTGGATAGCTTTAATTTTATGAAAAGAAGTAATACTGAAGTAGATTGGCCAGCCAATCAAAAATTGTTGAATTGCAGGTTTTATCACAGAAACCCCGTTTTCGGCGTTATTGCAAAGTATTTTCAATTTCTACAAGTAGCTTATTTAATAAAATAATTATTCGTCACCTTTAGTACTACAGCCAAAGGGTATTTTTGCAACCCTAAAGATGAAAGTAAAATTTTGAGTACAAAATTACCCTTACGACTACAGTGACAAAATAGTGAATAAGACATTGTTTAACTTAACCGGAATGCAACAAGGATGTGAGTACATTTGGTTCTGTGCGAATTCAATTCACTTCAATTCTTTTGGCAAAACGGCCTTAGTAAAAAATACAAAGCGAGCAAGGAACGTAAAAGCAAACAACAACAGCAACTGCGACGAAGAAGAAGAAAATAATAATGACAATAATTGAATACCATTAAGCTGATGGCTTAAAATTAAATTTTTATGCAGAAAGTACAATAGTCTGGGAAAACCGGTAGTCATGAGACTTTGCAGAATACAAGCTTGTAGTCCAGAGACGGTAGCAAATATTTTATAATAGCTGGTCAGTCCAGTATTGATTACATAGGCGCAGAATCCTGGATATAAAAATCAGTTGGAGTTTGAAAAGCTGTAGAAATAGGATCATTAGAGTTACTAATCTAAAATATGTAAATAGTGTACTGAAGTGTATACTTAATTAAAATTACAAGTTAAAGAAAGTAGACATAAATGATTCCTATCATATCGAAGTCTTTCTGTTTTTATGAAGGATACGTGCTTTCGGGGATATAAGATTAGATGTTGACATCGAATATATGTTAATAGGATTCCGAATTTGAATTCGCCGTTTCATGTGTAGGCTTCCTTATCTACTGTATAACCCTGCAATAGAAGGAGAAAAATCAAATCCAAGCTCGCCTTTACTCATGATGAGATGCCTTTCTATCCATTCCTTGTAGTAAGCCACATCGGTGTACAGATCAGGGTGCTTTGTTGAGGCACAATTCTCCCCCCCGCCGGACACAATCCCTGTGAGGAGCCCACCACACTGCAGCGGTCCACCGCTGTCACCCTAAGGAAAGACATAAAAATCAGCAATTCATCGTCGCTATGAATATTGACACCACGATCGGAACTACGACTTGCATTGTGCTGCAGTAATTTGTAGAAAACACAATCTAGTTACCCGAAGCTCGTTATTGTGTTGTCCATTTTGGACAGTTCGGGTTACTCAGCTAATAAGAATATTCGCACATTTATTAAATTGTGTTCTCAAGAGCCCACTATTAAATACTTACGAGAGGTAGTTCCAGGCAGTCGCCACATTCCAAAGGTGAGACTCCTTTCAAAGACATTAATATCAGTTTCATCTGGTTCTGTACACCCTGTCTTTAAGAAAAGGCTCGTTGAAACGCATTCTGTTGCATTATATAAGGGCGCTGTTACGCTGACTGTGAATATAAGGGTTTCTCCAAGTTTAAGTATCATGGAAGCTTATGTGGAATTGTGGAATGTCTCTACACAGCTTGAAATACTAAGACACTAAGCAAGTAATATGATACGTTAGGGTTTCTGACTTGTATTTGGACGCTTTCCGGTTAGAATACTATTTGGAACCAAACCTTCTAAGGTATTTTATGTTTTCTTTCAGTTCCTCTTAATAAATACGATATACTCTCTTAATGTACGCCACGACCACTTCTTGCCATATCCTTTCAAATGGACTGTTTACTGCCACGAAGTTAGATATAACTAACTAACTAACTAACTAACTAACTAACTAACTAACTAACTAACTAACTAACTCCATGGAGCAGAGGCCTTCTTGAGAAGCTAACAGTTTCTCAGCTAGTCAACAAATTCTGTGCATTTTATGGAACCCGGAGGTTCATTACCGCATTCACAAAAGACCGCCACCTGTCCCTATCCTGAGCCAGCTCAATCCAGTCCACGCCCCACCATCCCACTTCTTGAAGATCCATTTTAATATTATCCCTCATCTACGCCTGGTTCTCCCAAGCTGTCGCCTTCCCTCAGGTCTCCCCACCAAAATCCTGTATGCACCTCTCTTTTCCCCATACGTGCTACATGACCCGCCCATATCATTCTTCTTGATTTGATTACCCGAATAATATTTGGTGATGCGTACAGGTCATTAAGTTCCTCGTTATGTAGTCTTCTCCAATCCCCTGTTGCCTCGTCCCTCTTAGACCCAAATATCCTCTTCATCACCCTGTTCTCGAACACCCTCAGTCTTTGTTCCTCCCTCAGTGTGACAGACCAAGTTTCACACCCATACAAAACAACAGGTAAAATTATAGTTCTGTATACCCTAATCTTTGTGTTTTTGGATAGCAACATCGAAGACAAAAGATTCTGCACCGAATGACAGCAAGCAAGGAAGTTAGATATAGTACAAATAAATAGAGTTTTTCGAGAGTAAATTTATGGCGCGACATTTTCATTGATGTCCTTTAAAATTACATATATTGCTACTGATTAAACTTTCTAGTCCGTAACAAGTTATAAAAGCCTGCAAGTTCTTTGAAATGTCTGTTCTTATAATAAACACAGAGTTCAGTAACCATGCATATTGAATAATTAATGCAAAGGCATTTGAGGTCAAATAAATACAGTTTTAAAGGTTATTCTGTTTTGGAAAATGAATTTTCCTGAAGTTTTACTTGTTGTTTCTTACAGCCTTCCTGCAAAAGAAAATTTTTGGACTGTGTCTACTGGCCCGATGTCAAGTACTTAGAGCTGTAGCAACAAACGTAGAACAGTATTATGAAAACATTCTATAAAATAGAGAGAAGTAAAATATTTGTATACATAAAGAGTACAAAATATTCGTTTCAGAAGCTGATTTGGTTTTCATTCCGTTAACAAACTCCTTTCAACACTTATCTTCAATTGCAGCCGTCAGTATGACTGGAAAATGACTTTTGATTTAATGTAAGATCTGGACGTTTAAGGATCTGGATTAATTCGGCAAAGTAGCCTGTTATTATTCTTGAAATCCTGAAGAAAAGCAGGGGAAGCACATTCATAAAATAAACAATGGCCGAAAACAAGGAGGGATTTTCCGAATTAAAACCTAGAGGCTCACTGCTACATACGCTACTTGTTAAAATCCTTTTCAAATACACTTTATTTTGTTTTCGAAGGAAAAAATAATTACAAAATTTGAGTTACAACACATGAGACTAGAAAAAGGATGAGCCATTATTACAAATTAGCTTGTGAATGTACAGAAGAGACTTCTGTTTTGAAAATTTTTAATCTCACACTTCAAGTTTCAAGTTATTTGATCTTAAAACTTTTCAGCGAAATAAAGAAAGAAGTTAATTTCCATAATATTGACATATTTCTCTCCTACGTCTCAGAAAATATGTACTTTCTTATTTAAGAAGAGCACCTGATGTTGTGTGGATGAAAAAACCTTATTCTGAAAACAATAGGGTTGCTGTGTCGTTACGAGCAAAATATTCAGTTACGTCATTTTAAAGTGGGTGAAATTTGCAATTACTACCGTGACTTGACGATATATTTTACAGCCGGAAATGTTCATGTAATGAATTTAATATTATTTGCTCCGTGCATTGTGACTATAAGCATCCACATACAACAAACGTGCTCACAATTTTATAAAATCTTATATCATTCACATAATACCCCGAACACATTTCGGCGATAAATCGCCATCCTCAGTCGGATGTAATACAAAAGAATATAAAACCAACACATCCAATTCACATATCCAAAGTTGAAAAAGAAGCGTTAAGGATAAATAATATTAGTTGTAAACAAAAAAAATGTGAAACTTTTGAAAATGTGATGCTGACTTATTCTTGAATAAAGTTCATTGGTATAAATGATTATGTTCACAGAAGTATCTAGCATCGAGGTATTCAATCCAAAAGGATCACCTCTCGCGAAGTTATTAATTTAAAGTAAAGAGAATATAATCACGTTATCTCTCATAGATATGTACAAAACTTGATATGACGTACCTACCCTTTTGCTGCGTACTGCTCTGTCTCTTGTAGGAGCGTGTTATGTACTGAGCTAGTGTCGTGGAGCAGATGCTATTGTACATGTGTCATTGCTGTCCGGAAGCGAATTGTGTTTGTATATCGTCAGCAATAGTAAAGAGAGGATTCATTTGGTTTTTCGTTCATCAGTCAATAGTCCTTCATGTTCGTATAAATGAATATAGAAATTGTCCAAGCAGTTCCTTCTGCCTCCTTTGTGCCATGGTTTTATTAAAACCATTGTGTGTTTTATGGGACCATATAATTGCAGTCACCTATATAACATGAAGTAGTAGCATGTAGATTCTTTATAAACAGGATGCACCAGGAACTTCACTCAGAACAAAGCAGACTACAGAAAATGACTACCACAATTTGCCCATAAAAGTTGCAAAAATTCCACAGTATCACAATTAAATTAAAGAATTAAAGCAAATTTCTAAATCATTCAATTAATTTTCCTGATACATACTAGCTACATATCTGGATAAAGTTTAAACACAACAGTCCTTTGACCAGAAAATTTAATAATATATTAAAATACAGTACACTTTTCATTGCTTTGAATCATCGAAAAATATTCAACCTACTCAAACCCCAAAAAGAAACAGAAAACAAATATTTGGCGAGTGGTGTCAGTAGTTTAGAATGTAAAACACGTAATAAATTTGTAGGACAAACTGAGAGATTTCAAATAGTATTCCCAGAACACCATTGTTACGAACAAACAAATAAACCGAAGTGTGCGTATGACCTACATATGTTAATAACAAACATGGGTATGGTCCCGCACAATAATCCATTAAGTTAATAAAAACATAAGAAAAGAAGGGCGTATAAACTCCTTTCAAAATTTCTGTTTTCAATTACACGAACATAAAAAAGTATTGATAATGAACGAAACACACACGGTATGAATCCTCTCATTACTATTTCTTACGTTATACAAACATGATACGCTAGCCCATAGCAATCACACGTCTGCAAGAGCGTTTGCTCCACGACGTTAATTCAGTACATAATACGCTCCTGCACGAGACACTGCAGTACACGGCAGAGGTTACACGTGTGCTATGAAAATTTATAGATGCTTATGAGAGGTTTTAAAGGGATTTTGTTCTCTTTAATTTTAAAATAACACTTATTCAGGACTTGATACTTTGGATTAAATACTTCGGTACTAGATATCTCCATGCACATAACCGTATGCAATACAGACAGTGGCGTATCAATGAATTTTATCCAAGAACAAGTCAGCAGCACCTTGTCAACTGAATCCATATTTTTATCTTCATTACTGCCATTATTTATTCTTACATTTTATTTTGAATATTGTGCGAGTAAATTGGCACTGCGCTACCAGCCGGAAGGTAGCGGATTCGATTCCCTATTGGTTCATTGGGGATTTTCATTGACTTAACCCTTGTGGCAACACTATGGCCCTGGGGTGGACTCAGCCTGTAAGAGAAATGAGTTAGGGGGTTATCTGCTGCGGGTGTGAAGGCTGCCGGGGCATAGGGATGACAACCTCGTCACCTTTGTGTGCCGAATATCTAGATATTCTGGGATAACTTTTTATGTGTATATTGGATGTACTCGTTTTATGTGCGTATGACATGTCTCCATGTGAATGGCGATTTGTCGCCAAAACATGTAGGTGATTCGTGTGTGTGGTTTAATGTTTTATGTAAACTGTGGACGTATTTGGCGTGTATGAATAATCCATGTAATAAGTTATGAACCTTCAACTGAATGCTATGACAGCACTTCCTTCAAAATTACAGCACAATTCCCAGAATACGTACGTCAGCTTGCTCAAATAGCCGTCACTACCCTTTGATGAATCGCTTGTCCGAATATTTCAAATTTTAACACATTTATGGGAGAAGTCCTGATACTGTCGCTCTTGTTACCTTAATGTTCTGCCTGCAACTTGACGGTTAAAAAACCCGGTTAGTTTTGAAAGGAAAAGATCCTGACAGCGATAACAGTAAGGCCCTAACCTGGAACCACAGCAGGATATAATCCGGCAGTACCAAAAGGCGTTCCTTCGGATGGTAAAGTTATATTGCACACATTTAACTACTTATGACATAAAGAAGAAAGCAGTACTCACGTAACATGTACCTTGTCGGTACTGGAGTTTGTCAGCACAAATCATGCCAAGTTTTATAATTCCGCCTGAGTATTTAGAACGGCATTCCTCATAAGTTATCAAGTGCGCGATAGCAACTTGAAGGATTGGTGCCGTGCTATTTTCATTTTCTCCCAGGTATCCCCAGCCACTCGTGGTACATTTGTCGCCACCTGGGGCGACGTCCTTCCGCAATGGGATTGGCTTCACAGCGGGGTTATCTGTCGGGAAACCAGGACTCACCTGCAAACATGTCGTCTGTGTCCTTACCTTATATTAAAAATGCAAGGAAACTGCAGAAATGCAGCACTGAAGGGCTATTCGTAGTTTCTTCAGGCTTCAAACAACAGATGTTGCGTGCCTGATTAAGATCCGGAAAAATATTTTCATTAAAATTACCTACCAGTTTTTAGGGTGTGAAGGCACTGGACAAATTCCTGAGCATACTGCCTCTGTATCACAATCTCTTCTGTAAAACCTAAATATGAACTCTTTAGCTCCGCAACCTTTAAATCCAAGACCTGTTTTATCACAACCCTGAAATCACTCAAAATCCTTCCCATTCTAATTATATTCTCGCGCTACTGTGTAATTCGTTTTACTGTTTAATAACATTACACACGTGCACAGGAAGTTGGGTAGTTTTTTATTTTATAGCCTGGCTTGCGTTCCTAGTATATTATCATTAATTCTTAATATTTCTCAAAAAGTTTTATAAAATATTTTCGTATAAAGTTTCTTTCAAGGTTTTGACTGTCAATTTAAGCACACATTTTTAGAGTAGCGTTCTTGTATACGACCCCACATGTTTTGAATTTTCATCGAATTTTCCTTAGGGTACGCTTTGCAAACTAGTGTATCGAACATTAGAGGATCAAGTACGTTAGTAAAATATCTAACACTTGCTTTATGTATGAACTGCAACATATAGAAAAATTGAAGGTGAACTATGCCATACTAATACACTCACAGTGCCCTTTGTCAGCGCTTTAAATTTAAATTGAAGAAATCTGCGTAATAATAATGAACGAACACTGATTACCTTCCTGTGTGAAACTACAGCAAAACAGAGCTGTATTTCATATACAATAAAGCCTTGATTTAACCTCGTGTGTTTCACGCATTTTTGCTTTAAGAACACTTAGCTGTTTACACCACTTCTTATTTTACTTCCTGTCACTATCAGTTTAACACCCCTTGGGTGATTTATTTGCTTTTATTTCTTCTTAAGGAAAAACTTTATCTACGCTTCTTTATTTACGTCCACATTTTTGGAATATGTTTATGGCGTTAAATAAGGCGCTAATATGGTTATATGTAATAACTACACAGTTCTGGACATATTATGACAATTCAGGATTAATTGTAGCTTATATTGCTAAACGCGACAATGTAACTGCTATTTTAAGCATATTATTATTCTTAAGAGTAGAAGTTAAGCACATTCTAAATATAATGTTATGACTTGTTTTTAGCCTCAGTGTTAGTGTACGACACAATTCCGTAATTGCACGTGTTAGAAAATGTCAGCAAGTGCGTTATAGATTGTTTGAATTTCGACAAGCAACTTTGTGTACGTAAGTCACTGACGTTATTTGACAGGAAATCGAAGTATGTCAGTCTTTGATGCGTAAAAATATGTTATTGTTGTAAAATTGCGTGTTTCTACGAAAATAATTGTTTAATTTATACAAATAATCGATAAAAAAGAACACATTACAGTGTCTATATTTCATATCAGTCAGTCTACGTAAGATGCCCTAAAAACAAAGCGACAAAATTGTCATGTTTTGTAGAGTCAGATATTCAAATATTTGTAACGCACAGGGAGCAAATTACCTAACTCCAGGGAACAAACTCTTTCTTCAAGTAGCTGTAGTTCTTATAATAGCCAAGATATATCCCACATTCACACGATCTGTTTAATCATCCGAAATTAAAATTTGTGCTCATGCTTACCACTTCTAAAACCTATCCAAGGCCAAGAGTGGTTTGCGGTATTTACAAACTGTGCATTTTCGAGCACAGCTTTAATATCGGCTTTTTTAATGAATATATCCTTAAGCTAGAAGAACACTCTTAATATAAACCAACATTTATTACGTGTTGTGTTAAGGGAGACGGATGTGCTCATTATCCATATGAACGTAAGCATACATAAAATGAATAAGATCTAAGGCTATTATGATATTTAATCTGAATTTTTATATCTCAGATTGCACTTCTCCTATCTAAAAGAATGAAAATATTTGCTTTTTATGCTTACAAAAATTCCTACCTTCAAAAGGGCGATATCATTATTCAAAGTCTTCTGGACGAATCCGTCATGTACAAATATCGCTGTAACTTGGCGGACTACCTTGGTGCCTTCTGTGGACTCCTTAGGCGTCTTTAGCACACCTGCATATACCACTAATTCTGTAGGGGACATCCTGCATATAAAGTGTGAGATAAGTTTCACGTATGTTTGTGTCTTGCCACTAAGATTTATGAAATAAATGATCTTGCACTTTTAATTCTTTTGCATGAAGTCAGTAATTTTAGGAGCTGCGGTAGCGTGGTCATAAGGGCGGCTAGTCTATGGGCTGTAAATCCGTCCTCGAATCCCAGCAGGGGCATGAGACCTTTTCCTTCTCACAAACGTCAAGCTTTAGTCTGCTTCCCTACCAACTTCTTTTCCAATCAGTACCTGCTTCTTACCCCACAGCAAAGCGGCTGGAACCGGAAGTTTAGGGGAGACCGGGTTCAGTTGGCACACTTTTCACTTCTTAATTTTTTACAATTTTCATACAAACGATACAAAAACGAAAATGGTACTGGTGGCACTTGTCATTCTTCGACTATGCAAGCAAATATAATGAAGAAGTTACTTCAAAACTAATCCAACAAAAAGGAGCTTTTTCCTACCTCTGCACGTGCGCCAACTTGCCGCTTATATGGGGTAGTTTGGCACATATGACGGGGTAGGTTGGCACAGAGTAGAGCCTGCTTTATTATTCTTGTCAAAAATATTCTGGGGCAGCATAGGTGACGCTAAAATATTTAACTGTAACAACATACTGAAACCGATTTACAGTCCCTACAAAACTAAGGACAAAAATTAAAAATTACATTGGAAAATGAAAAGCAGTACAGAAATATATATCCACAAAACTTCAGAAATTTTCATCTGACACATCCGACTTGCAGTTGGGACAAACATACCCCAGGAAACGCCACCTGTGCATTTTTCATGGGCCCCCATGTGGTACCGGGTACATTGAACCTACATTTCCCCCGCTACACTATTTAATTACTCGTATCTGTCCATGCAAACCAAACAAATGTTTCCCCACCGTTTTCATCTGCGCAGTCTATCTGAATTTTCCTCACTATTTTATACTTCATAGACTCTTTCTCTGGGTTATCAAAAGGGCCTCATACTTCCCTTCTTGTATTTTTTTCCTTGTCATTTGTCCCGATTTCTGCTTATCTCGCAATGCCGCTTTCACCGGCATACCAGTCAGGAATGCTGTACGTCTTTTCTTGCTGATAGCGTTTGCTCTTCCTTTCCTGCCTGCAGCTTTAGCAAAAGGACGGAGTCAAGGACATGCTTGAGGAGGGATTTGCTTAGGCAGGTGTTGTTTTGGAAGGACCTAGTTCGGGAGAACGCCTTCTTGAAGGGACTTGTCCTGCAGACTCATCATGTTTAATGTTTCAATCAGTGTAGTTCGATGCTGCAGTGTCTGTGGCTGGAGCTGGTCCGTCCTACATAGGAGGACAGAAAGTCCTCCTATGTAGGAGGAAGTGCACCAGGAGTATATAAATACAGGATTTGTTAAATAATTTTGAAAATCTCAACAACATATTTCTGAAACTACAAGAAAATAAATTACCAAAAGTGTCCCTAAATTTTACTAAGAATTTTAAACTATGTTTCCATTATATCAGTGTTATGGCTGTCGTATATTATCATTACCCAATGTCCTATTTTTACCCTTGTGTAGTCGCATAATGTCCTTGTGACTCACTAAACGTACGCTAAGCAACCGTGAGCACATTTCCCATGTAAGTATACACTAAACATCTGTCAATCTCTACTCACCCAGAGACGCAATGTCCGGCAGTCAGTACGTGTTCGCTGTCGATTATGGAGCCGCCACAATAATGCTCATCGTAGCCTTTCCAATGAATTGCAACCTAAAAATATAAAGATTAGCTCAAGAAGTAATGCGAATTTAGTGCGTTTCGCACCAGTGTGGTTGGAATGTCCTATCTATTTAATTATGACCCCAAGCGCATGGGTAACCTGCTCCCGGCATTTTGAACAATAAAGTCGTCTGATTATCCACTGACACATCGTCATAACCGGTAAAAAAACAATCCCAACATGATCTCACATTAATTTTAATAATAAACTTTGCATTGTTTTGTATCTGTCGGTAGTGAGGCTTATTATGTGTAACAACGGAAACACAAAAGATGTTTGACCTGTCTTAAAGCTCTCAATTGTAGCCTCTTTTTATTTCTTTTGCATACCTTTACAGAATGCATACCGATGTGAGACAACTTGCAAGACAACTCGGTCAAAATGCCGTCCTCACAACTTTCTAGCTCAAAGATTATATTAGAAATATTATTTATTATGTTAAAAATATTATTCATTAAATATTATTTACATCTGGACGCAATTTAGAACCCCGAAATTTACGACTACGAAAGAGGAATGCCAACTATTACAGCACATTTCTTCAGGTCAGAATTTCTAACGTTTAATCCCCTATAAATTTAATTTTCCAATTCAGCAGTTCTTCTTGTCTTCGTGGGTTTCTTCTTAGAGCTGAATTATTATTCACGTGCACACAGAATTTCATGACGTCACAAGTGTTATCAGATTCGTAAGGTAAATTTCCACTTCCGCTTGTGTCAGAACAGTCTGTTATATGAATGTGAAGTTAAAGTTCAGTACGTATTTCCTGGTTTGCTGAAGTAACACCTTGTTGTTCACTTGACTTACTTGAAACGGCCTTTCGTTTGGAGCAGCATTGCGTCCACCAATAATTCTGGGACTGAAAATGTCGGCTTCTTCTTCATGGTCAACGTCACTATGCCCTATAAAATTAAAGAGATATTTCTGAGTTTATATTTTAAAAGTCCAAGGAAATTAGCTTTTATAAGAGTCGACGTTTCTCACTAACAACAGACGACATAGGTTTTGTGTTATTATAGTTGCTATTATTATCACCATCAGTATCATTATTATCACCTTTGGTCGGGGTATTGACAGTTACATGCGTGAAAAAACCCGTGTTTCTAGGTTATGTAAAGTTGCAGCATGCATAAGGAGGCAACATTTATTCAAATTATTTTAACAAGAATTAGTGACAAACGATAGTGATGGTCAGTTGAGTTACACACCAGAGGGCCTGACTATAATGAAAATAAGCTAGTCAACTCAGTGCCCGTAACAGTAACTACAGCAGTTTGCTTCCATTATTCGTTTAAAACAAGACAAGCCTAAACACACCGACTCCATATGCGCTGGGGAAGGGCAGCGTCCTGGTCTCTGATTTTTGTCTCTCAATTTGGAGCCCCAAAACACCAAACAGGATTCTCACTCAACAGACGGCCCGGTACACAAAACAGCACAATAGGCAAATAAAATTTAAGGCCTCAAAAGCCTATCAAAATATAAATACATACCGAAAACCGCCTACAAGCACAACTGATTGTACCAACTGCGGCACAGAGAGAGAGGGAGAATTACCATCCCCAAAATAGGACCCTCCTGAGTAAAGTTCCAATCCGGAACGGCATGTCCAAATCCTAATCATTCCCCACCCTTTCGTAGGTAGGGACAAAACACTGCCTGCGTAGCCAAATGGAATCGAATGTAACGAAATATCGATCCAGGAACAAGTTCTGTTTCTTAAAGCCGATGACTGATCTAGAGTAGGCTCAACAGCTCTGAATATTAATCATAATCCTGAGGAGTGGAAACTGTTTATAGGCCCATAGATGTTAGGTATGAAATTGTTCTGCACCATTATGGCGAAGTGTTTCCGTCAAGTATAGGTGGTTTTGCAGGCAGTATGGCTTTAAGGATGATGCTACAGTGGCAGAAAGAAACATATTAGAGCAGGAAACTGTGACATATTTTTGATTAGAGAGTAAGCAGTGGAATTTAAGGAAGAATGTCGCAAGAGTTTAAGGAAATTGTGCCAGGGAAATTTTTCAGTGTCATTGAAGAAAACAAAGGTTTTGGATGATTGTTGTCTATAACGCACTTTCTGATGGCCAGTAAATGAATGAGATTACTTTGAGGAACGTAAGGGCATGTTCTACGTAACGAAAACGCCGTTATGTTTGAAAGCGCATTTTAAATAGCATCACATATCTAAACGGCCTGCATACTGCTGTAGCAGTCCTCTGCAGAGGAAGTCAGGTATACTGCAGAACGTTGAAGTAAATGCAATAGAAAAAAAGGAAATTACTCATAAAAAGTTAAGTAAGACATCTTTGACTGCCTTGTATAAATATGTGCCCGTTTATGTTGCCTTATGTTAACTGCATAATAATATAAATTTCATTATTTGAAACAGCACAATATTACCGTTATTATTGTACCTTAAATGAGTAACAGTTTCATTTTTTATTAACTTTTAACTTTTTCTCATTTAAAGCATCCTTCTGTAAACAGCGAAAGATAGTCATTGTCATTTACTAAAGAAATTATTACTAACCTGTCACAGAGTACCATAACGCCAGCAAAAAGAACGAAATGGCATATGTCTTTATGCACTTCATTCTGCGTGTTTTCTTCTGTTACCAGCAAGCTAACTGTGCCGGTGCCCATTTCTTGGCTTTAAATACTTTCCAGCTCTCACATTCCTGTGTGATACGAGATGATAAAGTGAAGAAAATTCCTATCGGAGGCGTAGCAAGAAAAATGAGATGGGCGGAGCATGTGGAACGAACTGAGAGAGAATAGGTGCATAAAGAGTTTGGCGGGGAAATCTATAAGAAAGAGACCACTTGGAATAGTAGGCGTAAATGGGAGCATAATATTAAAATCTATCTTCAAGAGTGAGATATGGACGTGGACTGGATTTATCTGGCTCGTGATAGGACAGTTTGTGGGCTGTTACGTTTTCGGTAAAAGCGATACATGTTCCATAAAATGCGGGGAGTATCGTGACTAGCAGAGGTCTTATAGGTTTCCAAGAAGGACTCTGCTCCACGGAGTTAGATAGTTTGGTGTATCTTTCCTGGCACTTACTACAGGCTGAACTTCCATACCTCCGATGGTTTGATGGTACTGAAGACTTAAACAGACTAGTCAAACCCGGATTATGTTACATGTTTGAGAATGAAGTATTCTTTTCGGTTATTTCTTCATGAAGATTAGGTCTCCTTGTAGAGGTTAGTTATTTTCCTGCGCGTTCGAAACTACTGTAATCTTCATTACATAGCCCAGTGCAGAGAAAATTTATTGTACAAGTTCCATGCAAAGTCTCAATATGTGACGAAGTTCGCAAAGGAATTTTTTAACTGGTAATGCCTTATACTGTTTGAAGAATATTTATTTCATATTAAGTGCAAAGGTAATAAAATTGGCTATTATTAGCTGATAAATAGTTTTATGCTAATAATTTCATGTGTGAAATGATTATAAAATTTTAGAATTATTGTGGATGAATGGAAAATTATCATTTTGGAGCTTGCAATTAATTATTTCTAACTGATAACTGATTCAACAAATACTGACTCTATTGTTGTATAAGTTATTGGTCGATATGCGCCTGCATGTGGAGAAATCATTATCGTTACTACGTGCTTATAACTAATGGTTAATGAGGGAGCTTGGACTTACCAAGGGATGTTTTCTCACTCTTTCTGTCGTCAGATCTTGTGAAGCTTAGGACATAGGTTTCCTCCATGCAATAAGTACGTAGATCATTTTAGCGTAACCATGATCTATCAGAAGTAACTATGATTTCTACTTTCGCCAAATCGCTCAAAATATTATTCAGCATTTTGTTTGTGTAACACAAGCGAAATGTGTTTGTAAACAGTCTGGGGCAGTCGGGTGCTCATTACTGGAACAGGCAAAATTGAACACAAACACACAAGAAAATAAAGCTTCTTTGTGGGGGACAACTCCATTTGTGCCGTGAAGCCACTTTGATTGTGACGTTAAGTCACATTTTTTAAGATGTGGTTTTTGACAAACGTTTGTGATTTAAGCAGCAAACACTTTGGAATTTTTCTATTGTCTTTACGTTATTTGGAAACACAATCTTTCTTAGGCTCTTCTGCTACCATCAAGAGGTGAAAAGAAATTTTGAATTCTAGGCTTTGTACCTTTAGTTACAGTTTTACTCTCACGTCATGTAAAACTACTATTTTATCATTTTATATTGAGATAATCTCTAACTCAATTCAATTGACATCAAGGTGAGAGGTTTTAGGATTCTTCCTTCTTTCTGATAAAAGCAGAGCCAAATTTCGAAACCTTCTTTGTTTTAATTAAAGCAAGGTCGCAGAAATGTTCAATTAAGGTGTCACACAGAAAACGTGTGTGTTTTAACCAAAACACGTCAAGGAAACCTAGCACTTGATGTCTGTTAGCTTGGTGCCTCTGCATGGAACTGCAGCTAGATCGCTTGCAAACTTGGGCAGGGTTCCCTCCTTGTACAGTATTTAAGAGATTCAATTTTCAAACCTCGACCTGCAAATTTGGATACTGTTAAGTCGTTCTCATTCTTACACACCTTTTATTTAAATACCCGAATAACAACTCACACCTTTTCCCACCGTTCTAGTCCAGCATACTAAGGTCGCTTAATAGAACATGAAAAAAGGAATAAATCACAAAGGTTTGCTCAGTCCATAAGCATCCACTGATTGGACCAGAGTAAGATCTGACGACAGTCAAAAAGGAAAAAGATTTGTATTGGGATAATTCAAATATCATTTTAAATTCTTCACATCTTCTTAAGAATAATCCGTCAGAAACGAGAGGGACATCTACCCAAGCCGTTGGGGAAGAGGTTCTCTTCAGAATCTAAGACAAAGTCAGCTTGTCAAGAAAATTTTTACCCTCGATGGAAACCGAAATTTCATTACCGTCTTTACAAATGTACCTTTGCGTTTTACCAGTGCACGCTAGTCCTGTCAATAGTTTCAAAAAATGTTAATATAAATACAATACTAATTTTACCTACCTTTCTATCCTTAGGTGACACAAGTGATTTCTTCCCTTCTGGTTTACTGATTGAAATTAATGCTCGTTGGTGATGATGATCCGGTAAGTGAAAAATCATTATAAGTTAAAAATCTGTTCACAGCATACGCAATCTGTGTAAGAAAATGAGACGAAAAGACGGGCGGAACATCGCGGTATAAGACGAAGCTTCTGGGGTCTAAATCAAGTCACTCTGTTGTCAGATGTATTTGCAGTGTAAAGCTGTGGATCCTTTTGAAAAGCTTGTTTCCGTTCCCACTTACTAAAATGTTAAGACGTTTTAATGAAGTGGGGCGTGTTTAGTATATACATATATTCCTACGTAGAAACAAAAGGTGCAGTAATTTGTGTGTTGCATTAGAGCTTCAGGGTACATGTACGAAAACATAATGAATTAGTTCGTAACAGGCGGAGCATTTAGGCCTCATTAAGACACACTTAGAACTAAATAACTCCATGGTGCAGAGGCCTTCTTGAGAAGCTAACAGTTTCTCAGCTAGTCAAAAAATTCCCCGCATTTATGGAACCCGAAGGTTCATCACCGCATTCACAAAAGCCCGCCACCTGTCCCTGTCCTGAGCCAGCTCAATCCAGTTCATGCCCACCCATCCTACTTCTTGAAGATCAATTTTAATATTATCCACCCATCTACGCCTGGTTATTCCAAGTGGTCGCCTTCCCTCAGGTCTCCCCACCAAAATCCTGTATGCACCTCTCTTCTCCCCCATGAGTGCTACATGGCCCGCCCATCTCATTCTTCTCGATTTGATTACCCGAATAATAATTGGTGATGAGTACAGGTCATTAAGTTCCTCGTTATGTAGTCTTCTCCACTCTCCTGTCGCCTCGTCCCTCTTAGGCCCAAATATCCTCCTCAGCACCCTATTCTCGAACACCCTCAGTCTTTGTTCCTCCCTCAGTGTGAGAGACCAAGTTTCACACCCATACAAACAACAGGTACAAATATAGTTCTGTATACCCTCATCTTTGTGTTTTTGGATAGCAACCTGGAAGACAAAAGATTTTGCACCGCATGATAGCAAGCATTCCCCGACTTCAATGTGCTCTTAATTTCTTCATGAATGGAGTTTCGATTCGTTAGGGTTGCTCCCAAATATTTGAATTCTTCCACCCTTTCAAAGGCTTTGTTATCTACCTTTATGTTGTGATTGTGTCCTGCATTCTGATTTCGAGACATGACCACGTACTTAGTTTTCTCAGCATTTACTTCTAGACCAATCGCCTTACTAGCAATCACTAAATCTTCTGGCACACTCAAGACACACTAACTATTCCGAAGCTACAAATACAGTTCGGACGTAACGGAGTATTTTTTTGTGCACTTGCGCCAGTTAAAAAAAAGAAGGGGCTTGTTATTGCCCCATTATTACTCAGGGCACTCGGTGGCGCAGTTGGTTGAGGCACTGCATTGCAAACTGTAAGGTCGCGGGTTCTAATTCCGATGGTGTCATCGGAATTTTTGATTGACATAATCCTTTCGGTCACACTGTGACCCTGGAATCCACTCAGTCTCAACAGGGAATATTTCCTGCCGGTTAAAAGCAGCTGGAGTCTAAGCCTGACAACTTACCACATTCATGTGCCGATTGGCTAAAAATCTGAGAGACTCAAATTCCAGGAACCCTAAAGCCCTGACCAGGCCTGTAATGGAATTGCTTTACATTTACCATTATCTTTCAAAATGCGATATTTATGAGTGTGTTTTAGGAATTTGGTAAAATAAGCACGTATAATGAAGCGCTCACTTTTGCAGTTGCGGCCGCAAAACAAATTTTTATTCCCCAATATCGTGTGTAGTGTCAGCTGCAAGGAAAATATGCTAATTATGTATTATAAGCAACTTCTCTTTTTATCGCATACATGATCGATGGAATTGATGCCACAACTACTGTCTATCTCATATTCACTTCATTTAAATGTGTAATGAGATAAGGTATTCGTAGGCACGCTAATACTGTTAAGTTCCAAATACAGGGAGGTTATCAGTAAATATTAGTTGTGCTTTTGTGTCTGTTAAAAGAACACAAGGGTCTTTTATTGCCCGCTTATTATTCGGAAGTGGTATGTATGAAATAGTTTTAGGAATTGCGTAAAACAGATATTTATATGTAAGAAAAACTTTTACACTTTTGATTCACTTTTTATTCATAGTATTGCATATAATGGCAACTGTAAGGAAAAGCAGTTATTATTTTATTATCAGCTAATGGTCCTTTAAACTTAAAGATGATTCATGCCGCTGATACGAACATCACACTGTATCTCATGGTCTGTTCTTTTATGTCTAATCACGTGGCTACAAAGGTCAATAGTATCTGGTATTTTAACAGGTTCATACAAATTCTCAGAGCGCTATGCTCACATTGTGTTTGTTCTGACGCGTTTTGTTTTAGTCACGTGTATAACCTTGAAAGTCACAGTCATATATCCAAGTAATCAGCGACATTCCAAGATATCAGTCATTTACTAAAAATGGTACGCCACGGTATGAAGTGAAATTTACGAAAGAATGTGGCAAAATGTTAGCAATTTGTGCTACAAAATGTTCGTTGAAACTGATGAAAGGGAAAGGGGGTGAATGTTTATTGCTGATAACACACGTTACGGGGATCTTCCATAATAATCAGATTACGTTAAGGAGTATATTGG